>RJWH01001966.1:251954-284736 GCA_004363575.1 Solenodon paradoxus | reverse complement strand
AGAGAGAGAGAGAGAGAGAGAGAGAGAGAGAGAGAGAGAGAGAGAGAGAGAGAGAGAGAGAGAGAGTGTGAGACAGAGAGAGAGGAGAGAGAGAGAGAGAGGAAGAGGACGAGGAAGAGAAGAGAATGAGAATGTGAGCGAGCACACATAGGGCAGAGGTGGTGGGTGAGCAAGGAGGAGAAGGAATTGCTAGCCTTTGGCCTAGCGATCTGGTTGATTCTCCAGACGTTGCTGGAATATCCATGGACTAATAGGAGTCAGAGAAGGCTGGAGCCTGGAAGGACAAAGGTACCTACTTACCCTTTCTTCTTAATTCCTCTGAGTTTTTGAGAGGATTGAGGGTAAGCTATAAATTAAAGAGCCTTAACCTAAAAAGGAAGAGCCAGGCTCCCTTTCCAGCCCCATGGGCCCAGCAGGGACCCAGATCCAGCAACCTGGGGGTGGGCAGCACACTGAAGCACAAAGCCCACCTGAAAGACTTTGGGAAGGTGTGCCGTGGCCTCCGGGTAGTGGCAGAGTACAGGCGTCGCTCTTCTCTGCTTGCCAAGGAGCTTTCTCCCAGGGGATTAGGAGGGCCTTCCTGCCACCCCTTCTGGCTGCTGCAGGGGCCAGAACAGCACCCCTGGCTGCCAGCCAGCCTGTGTCTGCGGAGCCAGTGCCTCTCAGGGTCTGCACATGCATTGCTGGGGCCTTGGGGCCAAGGGAGGGAGGTAAAGGCCTCTGAGGTGTTCCTGGGGCCTCCTAGCTGGGAAGAATAGAGCCTGAAGGCCAGCCGGCTTCGGGGATGTATGCCATCCTGGTCTGTGACCGAGGTGGACAGGGAGACAGGAGAGTCTCTTGCTGGGTTGTTCTCGCTCCCTCCCTCCTGAAGATAGGGAATATATAACCAACATATAACCTGAAAGAGGAATGTAGGGATCAATGTAGGCTGTGGACTTCAGTCTTGTTCAGATGCCTTACCTGTTGTAAGGGCAATCAGAACTGAGGGGTGGGAATGCTCCCAGGCAGGGACAAGCGTGGGACTGAGATAGGAGCAGAATCTGTGCATAAAGTTCCAATGGGGTGGGAAGAAGCTGATGCAGATCCCCACGCTTTCTCAAAATAGACAATTGGGTAACTACAAGGAAACTGTGAAGTCACCCTCCCTGTAGAGTTGAGGAACCACACGAGGCCCAGCAAAGCGAAGAGGCTCACCAAAGACCATGCAATCAATCCTTGGTCTGTGGAGCCCAGGTCAGCATCCAGAGTTGTGTCATTATACCACTGTCCCTGCTATTCTTTCTCTCAAGGGCCCTGTATCCAGGGGGCTCCAGCATAAAGGGAAGATGGACCATTTGCCCTGATGGGGAATTTGCAATTCTAGCCTGCTTGGCAAAGGGGTCAGGAATAGGCCGTTGGTGAGAAAAGCAAACTAATGCTATGTCCCTGAAGGGGGCGCCCTGGGCCACTGGTGCCATTCAAAGTGTCCCCCAAGACCAACTCTACTCTGTGTGGCTTTCACTTGTCTCTCCCCTTGTCCTTTCCTGCACTCTGTTAAGTAAACACACAGCACTCAGGCAGCTCTCTGCTGGCAAATACCCGACTTAGCAACCGCTCCTAGAATAAATAAACACTTACACACTGCATGCTTACACACACACACATACACACACTCACTCACTCACGTACACTTGCTTGCATTCCCTGCTTAAACATACAGGCTCCATTCAAGGTGGTGAGTGAGACTGCTAATTTTTCCAGGGTGCTGGGACAATTGGGGACCTCT
Organism: Solenodon paradoxus; assembly: GCA_004363575.1. Taxonomy (NCBI): domain Eukaryota; kingdom Metazoa; phylum Chordata; class Mammalia; order Eulipotyphla; family Solenodontidae; genus Solenodon; species Solenodon paradoxus. Next base: position 282,971 of record RJWH01001966.1, on the reverse strand, counting down.
GCTGCACAGAGACTTGGACCCCTGGCTCCAGATATGCTCGAGCTTGCTTGGGGAGCCCACAGCCTAAACAGGAGGGAGATATTTCTAAGAACTGCAGAGATTAACCCCGAGTGATCACTGTAATGATACTCTGACCTCAGACGGTCAGGGAAATGAGGGACCTTCAGGGCAATCTCATAATTAGTTCAACAATCGGAAACCCTGGAAGAGAAAATGACAGGCCTGTCACCTTTTTTTTTTATTAATTGATTTTATTTTACACATTAAAATAAACTCACATATAAAGTTTCCCCATTCCTCATTTATATGTTAACACACTCCACCCTCCACAAAATCACGAAGTATTCTTCACCATTGTCCAGTGGGCTCTGCCACCATTTCTCCCCGCTTCCCCACTCTCCCATCCCATTCCCTATTGGTAACCTCAGTTCTGATGCAATTGTCCAAGGGTTGGTTTTGTTTCATCTGTTTCTGTGTTTGGTCTGTTCACATTCCACCTATGAGTGAGGTCATCTGGTATCTATCTTGCTTCTTTTGGGCTTATCTCACTTAGCATCATCCCCTCTAGTTCCATCCATGTTGATTCAAATGACAGGGTTTCATCTCTTCCAAGGGCTGTGTAGTATTCTGTTGTATATATGTACCACATCTCTTTATCCAGTCATCTGTTGTTGGGCACTTATGTAATTAATTTCCAGTTCTTAGCTGTTGTGAATAGGGCTGCAATGAACATGGGGTGCATAAATCTTTACAAATGAGTGTTTTTGGATCTTTCGGGTAAATACCCAGAAGTGGGATGACTGGATCACATGGGATTTTCATCTTCAACTTTTTGAGGAATCTCCAAACTGTTCTCCATAGGGACTGCACCTATTTGCACTACCACCAGCAGTGTATAAGTTCCTTTTTCTCCACTTCCTTGCCAATATTTGTTATTTACAGACTTCTGGATAATAGCCAGACTTTCAGGTATAAGGTGATATCTCATTGCTGTTTTAATTTACATTTCCCTGATAGCCTGGGAGGAGGAACATCTTTTCATGTGCCTGTTGAAGGCCTGACATCTTAAGTAAGGGCCTTATAGGCAGGATCCAAACTCTCAACACAGCTCTGCCCACTTTCCCACAGAAGACCCCTTCTCTGGCCAGTCCCTGGCATTGTTTTCTCTAGTAGTGGCTCCTGTGGTCAGGGTACAGTAGACAAGCACCATGCTGGTGGCAGATTCAAGAGAGGACAATTAGACAGCCAGTCTCCTGTCTAGTTCAGGAGCTTTTCTCCTCACAAGGCTCAAGAAGGAAGAGCATGATCACTGTAGTGCTGTCATGTCTTTGACTAAGATGAATCTTCCCAGGAGCTGCCTCATGCTCTCCTTGGGTGGGACACCCAGGAGCCTCCTCATCAGTAAGTCAGAGGGGAGCTGCATTGCTTCAACTAGGGACAATAAGGGCAAAATCATTAGGCCCCAGGGGTTGGAGGCTGCCACAAGGAAGTTGTGTTTAATACACACAAAAAATGAGAAAACCAAGGGCCAGGGTGGGTGGTGGTGTTCCATCCTGCGTCCAAGTCCAGACCACTGCAGACTCCACAGATGGAGGAGACCAGGCCTGGCGTCAGGCAGCACAGTGTAGCAGAGGCCTGTGAGAGCATCAGACAGATCTGGTTTTGGACCTCAGCCTTTTTTTTTCTTTTTTTCTTATTAGCTGTGGGGCTGTGGACAATTTACCTAACTTTTTGGTGCTAATTCTCATCCTGTGGTTGCTGTAAAGATGAATCAAACGCTATATATCAAGTCTCTTGCACTGGCATTGTTGTCTCCAACTGCAATGGGTGAATGTAGCACCTTTGGCAATCTCAGCTCGATGCCCCTTTGTGGTATGGGAAAAAAAAACACATATTTATGGAACTGGAACAAGATGATATATGTGAAAGTGAATTATAACAAAAGCAACCTGCAAAACTGAGGCATTCACATTTAAAATAGTTTTACTGTTCAGAGCAAGCTGACCTCAGTCAAGACTACTTATCAAGGACTGCACAGTGTTTCTTTAATCATTGTGCAGGATCAAAGTTCTGAAGGATCATGAATAGAGCTGCGGGAGCACATCAGTCGGGGCATGTTCCTTGTACCTGTGCTGTGACTTTGCCATATGAAAAGCAGCCAAGCAGACAGCCTGAGGAGCAGGTCTGTGGCTCCACAGGTGTGGGGATGAGGTATAAGCCCACCTATCTCTCAGTCTCTGCAGAACCCTGACCAGCAGTCACAGGTCTTTCTAAGAATCCCCTCCCTTCTCTCATCCCCTTCTCTGTCCAGTCCTTGAGCGTTGGTCAGTGTTAGCAGAAAACTGGGCTTGAATTCAGGGTGGAAGTGCACTGGGTTGGGAACAGACGTGCTGAGAGTTCTGTGTCTACATAAGAAGTGATCAGATCAGAGCTGGGGTGTGGGCCAGGTGTGTGCGCCAGGGATGAGGCCCAGGTCAGACCCACTGGCCAGACAAGCATGAAAAACCAAGCCTCATGGGGTGTTGCCGGCTCTAAGTCTGCAAAGTTCAGGAAGCAGAACTCTTAGCCAGGAGGCTTGGAAGACAGGTGTCAGCTCTGAAAGGGTCTGGGCAGGAAGGCAAGACTCAAGCTGTGAGAAAGGACTTGATATGGAAGCAAAGACCGGTTGAACTGAGAATGCTGAAATCTTGCTCATCTAGGGCATCTAGGCCTGATGGGTGCAAACACAGGATGGGCTGGGATGGTAGACAGTGTGTAAGCAGATCCTATGAACTAAACCCCGAAGACCTACTTGATGTTTATCGGTGCGAATAACTGCAAATAGCAGCGCACGCTCATAAGTAAGACCATGGCTCACGTCTCTTCTGTGCCTCGTGCTAGCGGGAAGTGTTACCTAACCTCTCTAAGTCTCAGTTTTCCCATCTTTAAAATAGAAATAATGACACCTACCTAGTTGTAATTGTGTGAATAAAATGATATAATGGATGCTAAAGTGCTGGCCATAAGTATGAAATAATTTCAGAACAAGGCCATTGCAATAAAAATTGGGGCTGATGAACTTTTCAACATGGACCTGACATTGGGAAATAGAATGTAAGGAGTATAACAGAGAACCTGGATTCAAGAGGTCAGGAATTAGATATGTTGTGGGCCTCTAGTGAAATCATTTCAATTAAAAATTATGTCCAGCTAGATGAAGTGATGGAAGGGGAAGATAAAGAACTAAAGCTGACTTTATAGCTTTAGTATCGTCACTAGGATAACACTATTATTAAAAATAAAATAAAGACTTTTCAAGTTGGGTTAATTTGTGATGAAGGCTACTGGGAAAGATTGTAGGTGTTTTCTTAAAGATAGTTTCTATTTTTAGGCAACAAATAAAAATAGGGAACCATATGACTTTAACCAGTAGAAGGTGGACATGGGCATGAAGTAGAAGTATTCGTCCATTCATTTCAATTCCCTGGACTTATTACTGAACATTCAATAAAAGCTAAGCAAGATTCTGAACTAAACACTTACTGAGTGCCTATTATATGCCAGCCCTGTACTTTGCATAGGAGATTCAAGACGAAAAGTTATGGACATGGCTCTCAAGAAGTTTAGGCTAAAGAAGTGGGCAGAGGCTCCTACTGCAAATCGGCATTTACAATAAAGTAAGATAATTCTCTCAAAGGAGACAGAGATGAAACTCAGGGAAGTAAGGGAAAGGACGCTCAAATTCACCTTGAGAGTTCAAGAAAGGCTTCCGGGAGAAGACAGTGCCGAAATTGCATCTGGGAAGAGAAATAAGCATTTCCCTAGCAGATAAACCAAGACAGGGAAACATGGGCAGAGGAAGGAACAAGTGCAAAGATACCAAGCCATGAGAAAACCTGCTGTGTTCTGATAATTAGAACAATGACTTTCAATGTTTCTATAACATAAAGACAAGGAGTGGGAAGGAGATATGTGACAGACAGAAAGTAGACCTATAAAGGATGCTTTATGCTTTGCTGAAGAATTTAGATTTTTATCCTGAGAGTAATGAGATGCCACTGAAGAATTTTAATAAGTGATGGACAAGATTTGCTTCATAAAAAGTTCTGTCTCTTGCTGCTAAGTAGCATATGGATTGAGCATGGTCAAGATTGGATGAAAGGAAACCAGTTAGGACACTATCATAATAGCCATCAAGAAGTGAGCCTGGACTAAGGTGGTATATACAACTGGGGCTTAAGCAGTAGGCATGGATGCATAAGGAGTAAAGTTGCAGGATTTAGTGACAGATTGGAATTAGGAGTAAGGCAGAAGTGCTGGGGAAAGGTTGGGGTCCCTCTCTAAGACAGAGGTCTTTGGAAAAGTAAGCAGATTCAAGGATAGAGGAAGTCCTTCTAAAGAATCTTACTTTGGTCTCAAAGAATTTAAGGTGGGTTTTGAAAGCGGGACCTTGGCTGAAAGTACAGCTATTGGATCATGGACATAACACTATAGCTTAACAGAGTGGGAGAGAATACAGCCTGGATATCTATGGACAGCTCTGGAAAAATCCCAACCAACATTTATGGACCTGGTTACAGAGAGGGTGACCCCAAAAAAAGAATAAAATGAATCTTCCAAAGTAATAGAAAGAGATTGAGAAGGAGCAGAATCACACAAACCAAAGGAACAAAGCATGTCAATGTTGAGAGAAGGGGCACACCCTAGTGGCTCAGGTGCTAAGCTTATGGCTAGGGTGTGAACCATGTAAAGTTCAAGGATCCGTGTTCACAAGAGAACCAGGGGGAATAACAGAAATAAACACATACATATATAAACAAACAAAGTCCTCCCTTCCTCCTTTCCTTCCTTCCTTCCCTGAAAATGTCTCTTCCTCCTCCCGCTTCCTTCCTCTCTTAAAAAGAAAATGGGAGAAAGGTCAGTGTTATCAAAGACTGCTGACAAGTCAAGAAAGAAAAAGATTAAAGAGTGAGTACCTGCTGGTGGTGACTTCAAAGAGTAGCATTTTAATATAATATTGACAGTGGGTAACAGGCCACAATGGATGGAGGGGGGCGTGTGAGAGGAAGGGAGTGAATATAGGTTACTCTTTTGAGAAGTTTGCTCCAAAGAGAGGATGTATGGGGTAATAGTTAGAGAGGGACTTCAGGTGAATGAAAGGTTTCATTTTTGTTTTTAAATGTGAAAAATACTAAACATCATATCTTAGCCTAGCTTACCTTAAAAATTCTCAGAAGGAAAGTCCTTTCAACAAATGGTGTTGGGAAAACTGGACAGCCACATGTGAAAGAATGAAGCTAGACCACTCTCTAGCCATTCACAAAAATTAACTCAAAATGGACTAGAGACTTGGACCTAAAACCAGAAGCCATACAATTCTTGGAAGACAACATAGGAAAGACATTCCATGACATGAGCTTTAGGGAGGCCCTTGAGGACTCAACTCAAACTCAAGGGAAACAAAAAGAAAAATAAACAACTGGGACTACATCAAATTAAAAAGCTTCCTCATAGTGAAAGAAAACATCACCAAAACAAAAAGACAACCTACTGACTGGGAGAAGATATTTGCATTTCACATTTCAATATTTCTGAATTCAGTTAAAGGGCTTAATATCTAAAATATACAAAGAATACATAAAACTCAATAACAGAAAAATAAACAGTCCAATCGAAAAATGGGAAGAGGAATTGGAGACATTTTTCTGAAGTGGATATACAGATGGCCAACAGGCATTTGGAAAGATGTTCCTACTCACTGGATATCACAGAAATGCAAATCAAAACAAAAATGAGACATCACCTTATACCTGAGAGACTGACTTATCCAAAACTCTGGAAACAACAAATGCTGGCCAGGAGGTGGAGAAAAGGGAACGCTTTTACACTGCTGGTTGAGTGCAAACTGGTGCAACCCTTATGGAAAACAGAATGGAGATTCCTCAAAAAGTTGAAGATGGAAATCCCATATGATCCTGCCATCCCACTTCTGGGTGTTTACCCAAAAGATACAAAAACACTCATTTGCAGAGATGTGCACCCCATGTCTACTGTAGTCCCATTCACAATAGCTAAGAACTGGAAATTACCCAAGTGCCCAACATCAAATGAATGGATAGAGAAGATGTGGTACATTTATACAATGGATACAATTTATACAAGCCTTAGAAGAGATGAAATCCTATCATTTGACTCAACATGGGTGGATCTAGAGGGGATTATGCTAAGTTAAAAGAAGAAAGATAGACACCAGATGACCTCACTCATCGGTAGAATGTGAATAGAAAATAGAAAAGATGAACAGATGAACAAAACCAACCCTTGGACACTTGCAACAGAACTGAGATTACCAATAGGGAATGGGAGGGGAAGGGGCAAATGGTGGCAGAGCCCAATGAATGGTGGTGAAGGACACTTGGTGATTTGCTGGAAGGTAGGTTGTATTGACATATATCTGAGGAATGGGGAAACTGCACATAGAGGGAACTTATACATAGGGGTTTATTTTAACATGCATAATAAAAGTTACTACAATAAAAAAAATGCTTAGAACACTTGCATTAGCCTATAGTTGGCTAATGTAAGTAACCCAACACAAAGCCTCTATTACAATAAAATATTGACTCTAGCTCATGTATTTATTGAATACTGCACTGAGAGTGAAAACAACATGACGTAACTCAAAGTGTGGTTATGCTTTCTAGTGAATGACTGTCGCCTTCACATCACTGCAAGGCTGAAAATTTTAAGTCAAACCATTGTAAGCCAGTTACCATCTCTGTATGCTAAGGAGAGGTACAGTTTGAGGATTTGGGGGGAAATCAGGAAAAAAAGAGATCCTGAAACAACATCTCCAAGGACAGAAGTTCCCAAGTGGAAAGTCCCTCTGCCTGAATCACTCTTTCTTTCTTTTAAAAAAATACTGGAAAAACATCGCATTGTAGCATTTTATGGTTTAAGGTATGCTTCATTATCAACATCTGTGTATACCTCATTATGTTCAGCACTAAAGTCTAATTCTATTACTGTAGAATTGACCCCTTTTACCCAATTTGCCCACCCCACTTTCCCCTTCTTCCACCAAAGACCACAAATTTGATTTTATAGACTAAAAGTCTGTTTTTGTTTGATTTGGTTTGTTTCTACAATTTCTCTACATGCCACATATGAATGAAATCCTCGGAAGTCTGTTTTCCTCCTGGCTTATCTCACTGAGCATGATTCCCTCCAGCCTCATCGATGTTGTTGCAAAGGACAGGCTTTTATCTTTTGTTAAAGCTGAGTAGTATTCCATTGTGTGTATATAATATGTAGATATATGCTTCTGTATATCTCATTTTCTTTATCTGTTCATCTATCCATGGACACTGAGGTTGTTTCCAGCTCTTGGCAATTGTAAATAATTCTGCACTAAACATAGGAGTGCATGTATCTCTGTGAACTAGTGCTTTTCAGTTAAATACTCAAAGTTAAAAATTCTTTCCTATCTCAAGTCAGGTTTCACAGAAAATAGACTGAGATTTTGATGCAGGATAATTTCTGGGGTGTGGTTTTGGGAACAACACCTATGAGAGAGCAGAGGAAGTAGAGAGAGGCATTGAAGGGTACTGCAATGGTAAGATCAGAGAGCTCTGAAGTAGGGGGACCTGCAGAAGTGGCCCTGAGGAGGAGGGTTGCTGAGGCAGGCAGGTTTATAGAGAATGACAGGCCTTTAAGGAATTCTTTCCTGATGAACTCCCTTTCTTTCTGAAAATCAGAAAATTGTCAAATAGTGGAGTCTGGAAGAGTAGTGAAGTTCTGGAATGGTCACCTTGAGGAGTCACCTGATGGCATGCATCACTGTGTACTCACAGGGGTGCAGCAGAGATCAGATGCTATAAATTTATAATGACGGCATGCCCTGGTGGAGTAACTGTTTGGTCAGTTGCCTTCACTGGACACAGTCCATATACATCCCAAGGACCCGGGGTTGCATCCTAGGGACGGGGGAACAACCAAGATGAACAACTAAAATAAAATAAATAAAGTGCTTCTTCCTCCTCTCCCTGCCTGCCTGCCTGGCTCTGCACACCTTCTTTCCTGGCTATACCTTTCTTTTAAAAGAAAAAAAAAAGAAAAAGAAATGAGATGAGATGACATAAATCTATAATGACACCATCTTCTGATCTGGGTGATTTTTCTCAGTGGAACGCAGCATCTCAGACGTACACGGAAGAGAGCTGGGAGTTAGATTAATCAAGGTGTCTTTCTGGGGCCTGCTGCGCCCTGCCTGTCCCTAGCTAGGCCCTAGGGAGGATTCCTGCCTCTGCTCGAAGCTTCCTTCAGGGTAGTTATCTCTCAGGGTCGCTATTTCTTTTGTCTTAGCCAACTTGCCAATCCAAAAGCTGAAAAAAAGCAGAGTACATGTCAAACAATTCCCAGAATGACACTTCAGACCCATGAGTCAGATACGTGTGGATTGCACTTTCCTCTAACTATACACACTTAGCCCTTGGACAACATGGGGGCTAGTGGCACCGACTCACATACAGTCAAACCCGAGTATCATTTATAATTAGCTTTTGGTATCCTGGGTTCCAGATCCACAAATTCAAGCAACCAACCCACCAACTTCTGTGGTTGGCTGAATCCCTGAATTCATAACCTGAGGATAGGAAAAAGAAAAAAAAAAAAAATTCTGTGTTATAAGTGAAACCAGGAGGCTCAAAGTTTTTCAAGGGTCAACTATACTCAGTTGAAAACCTTAGACTGGGACTTGGGAACACTGGGTCTTGTTTGGTCACCAAGGTCATTGCAAGAAGGTCAAATACGTGTCTGTGCAGCAGTCCTTGATTATTGGACAAGGTCTGACATCTCTGCTCAAGACTAAGTTCTCACAAGCGCAGAACACTGGGCCTAAGTGCTAGGAGAAAAGACTTGGCACCTTGGAAATGACTCAAGTCGAATTTTGCAAGGGTTCAGCCTGGGAAAACTGGCTCCTGTTACTTTCACCCATCTTTTCTCTCGAAGTGGGGGCAACCTTGAGCCATAAGGCAAATGCCAAAACATCTCATAGACAGTAAACTCAAGCTAAGTTCAGATAATTTCTTCAGTATTAAGAGGCCCATAAAAGAGAATCCCCAGGTTAGGTAGTAGGTACTTTTTGGAAATGGAATGAGTTGGGGGTTAAGTGGTCAGGAGAGTCAGGTATTCACTCCAGCTCTTTGATCTAAAGGTCAGGAAGGTGATTATCACCTTGGGCATGGGTGCCTCCCCTGACAAAATAAAGGTTTGGATTAAAAGATAACTGAAAGCCTTTCAGAGTTTACTTAACTGGCTCTGTATCCTTTATGCCTCAATTTAAACTCACCCTTACTCTTCCATCTTCACCCTCCATCTTCCCAGGCGGCATGAGGGCATTTGGTGAGCTAAGCAACTTTGGTCTTGCCTTCCTAGCTCAAACTTCAGTCAGTCGTCTAAGTTGCCATCCATTCATTCGTTCAGCAAAAATTAATTGACCTCAGTTGCTCTCCACTCTAGCTAGAGCCAGGTAATCTGAAACATGGCAGCCTCTGGAGCAGGAAATAGGAAGTCCACCTGGGGGGGTCCTGAGAGCAAAGAACTGCACAAAAGTTAGATTTGGGGCTGGTCCACTGGGACGCCAAACTTCCTCTCACCTACTCATGTAAGGGAGAAGTCTCTTCTGCACAGGTTTCACTTCCCTGACTCTTCCCTCCAATAAAAGGAAGTAGCAACTCCCTTCTTGGCTCCACAGTGAAGATGGCGGCTGTGAGCCTCTGTGTCAGGTGGCAGGAGCTGCTAGCTCTCTGCTTCCTGATCTCCAGGCCTCATTCTCTCAAAGGAATGAGGGTAGGAAGGAGCTAGCAGGAGATCCTTGAAATGGAATGCTGGAGCTTTCGGAGGGAGAGACGGATTGCCACAACAGCTGTCCTACAGATGGGAAGAGCTTTGAACCTTGAGTTTGTACTTCTAGAAAAACTCACCCCTCCCCCTCGCCTTCTCTGCTCACTCCCTTCCTGTATTATGGGGTTTTTGAGAGGTTTAGAAAAATAAACAGAATCTAACCATAACTGTCTGAAAGTGCTAAATTACGAAGAAGACGTAACAGATTAGCAGTGCAAACGATGCTGGGTGGAGATGGCTGGCACAGTGGGGAGCTGAGAATTACCCACAAGAGCCAGGTTTCCCTTTCTGCTCCCTCCTCCAGGAGGAGCTGCCTCCCCTGTGGCTCTGAAGCCTGGATCTGACTATCTGGAGAGATGAGGTTGTGGAATGGGGGCCCTACTCACTTTAAAACCAGTCACACCTGTCAGAACCCCTACAAGAGAAAGCTTTAGACCAGGGATTAAAGTTTAACTATCAGGACAGTGAATTGCCTCTGACTCCAGCACCCAGTCGTGGATGCGTCCGGATGGATAAGGAAAGCTGATGGATGAGTTTGACATGGGACAAGTAGTACATGACTGGCACAGACACTTACCAAGAAACAAAAGAATGACATCAGTTGAAGACCACCAATAACTTCAAAGGACAATGTCACCTTGGCCAATCAGGAACTGAAACCTGGTCTGCAGACTCCTCTCTCCATCCCCCTTCCTCACCATGTGGGATTTTCCCTTAAAACCTCAGGCTACTGGCAAGGCCTCGAGTCAGCCTCCCCACTAATGGGGTCTTAGCCTCCTGGCTGGCTCCATCCTCTCTCTGCCTCTGTTCCCCACTAATGGGGGTCAGCCTCCCTTGACTGGCTCTCTGTCTCTCTGCTCCCCACTAATGGTGTCAGCTTCCCTTGGCTGGCTCCATCCTCTCTCTCTGCTCCCCACTAATGGACCCCCAACTTGCTTACTCAGAGCACCTGTCTGGTATGTGGAGCCACCCTGAACCCACAGGGTCTGGATCTCCCTTGGTCAGCTCCATCCCTTTACCCTCTAATTAAACCTCTGCTTGCTCACTCGCCTAACACGGCTGTGGGTTCTCTGAGCGACCCGAAAACCCCCACAACACCCACGCTTGAAAGATCTGGCTAGTGGCATCTATTCTCAGCTTTCAGACTGGAGGTGAAGCTTCCTTGGTGTTAACTCATCCTGGTTGGAGGTGAAACTTTGTTGCCACAGTTGGCCTTCTGTACCTCTTATCTCCCTAACCCAGGAACCTGTTTTCAGGGAGTCCTGGGTGCTGGTCCAACCTGTCACTTTACAAATGAATTAACCAAGACTCACTGAAGAATGCCAATAGGCCAACGTCCCCCAGCAGGTGTGTGACAGAGCTGGGACTAGAGCCATATCTCCTTAAATCCAGTAGCAGTGCATTTTCTGTAACAGTTACCTCCCAGCTTCCCATCCTGTCATCCAAGTCTAGGTCCTCAAAGAGCCTGTCCCTTTGTTGACTTTCCCTGAGTTCTGGTCAATGAATTTGGGCCAGTCTGTAACTATAGCTTCTATGGTTTGAACCCTATAACTAATTCTTAAATTTTCCTAAGTCTAAGTCAGTAGCTGCATGTAAGGAGTCTTGTTATTTGCCAGGCATAGCAATAAGCGCCAGAAACACAAAATAAACAGTGTCCTCAAAGCTTCACACATAGCCCCCAGGGGAGAACCTTCTGCAAAGGACCTGAAGCCTTCTGCCAATTATCCTTATTTCCCCCTCAATCTTGAGAACACACATGGGGTGGGTTCCTAAGAAAACTGCAGACTCTAAGGGGCTGTTCTGGGTTGGGAGAAGAGACCACCTCTCTCCCCACAATCCAGGATACCCAAGAAAAAGAGAGGAAAGAAAGATTTCTAGCTTACTAACAGATTTAGGTTCAGATTTGAATTCTAGGTCTACAATTTACCAGCTCTGAGGTCATAACAAATCGTAACAAAAAAAATTATACTCATTCTGAACCTCAGCTTCTGACCTAAGGATCAGGAAACCCACCTTATCAGGTGGTTATGCAAATCAAATAAGTTCCCTAGCTCCAGGGCCAGCACAAGGGAAACCTCTATAAATACTGTGCGCCTCCCTTGCTCTCAAGTTCTTGTCTTGTGTGATTCTGTCACTCTCTGCACGATGCCTCCTGAAGGGTTTCAGTGCTTGCTTGTTGAGAAATTGTTTCATCACTGATGATTCCCTTCCAGACAAGAGAAAGGGGTTACCTTCCCACCTCCTCTCTGCTAAGTGTGACTGCTCTCCAGGAGTCAGCACCTGAGACCCTCAGACCTAGACTCAACAAGACACCCGTTCTTCCTGGCCACACCCCTCCCTTCGAGTCCACCATTGACAAAGCGTGGGCTACTTTAATCTAAGTCTCGGCTGTTTTAAAGAAGGAAAAATGAAGGGAAGACACGAGGGTGGCGCACTTTCCCAAAGAGAAATGTCTCTCCCTCGTGTGTCATGAAAGAGGCAGAGAATTTAAAGTCAGAAGATGCATGTTAGACTTTTTTACTTAAGGTCTGTGGGATGCTGTCCCTGCTGTGTTGCAGATTCCTTATCTGTGAAAAGGGAAAAGCTGTTTCTTTTGTTTTCATGAAGATTAAACTTGAAAGGGCAATGATTGGAATGAGAGAGAGGAAAGCACTGCACTGAAGCTATTATTTTTTTTCTCCTCCTGTTCCTCTAACCCATCTCAAGTAAGGACAGGCCTAGGCCAAATCTGGGGAGAGGCAGTTTTATCCTTACTAAGCTGTGAGTCCCACCTCACCCCTCCAATCAGAAAGAGCAGGTTTCCTCTCTCCACCAGAGCTGGCAGAGGCCGGAGGTGCAGGGTAGCTCCAGAGCCAGTGGCCCCCAGCGAGCGCGGGGAGCCCAGAGCCGTCTCCTCTCACTGGCCTTTGCGGGAGTGCTCTTGGCAAGGAGCAGCCAACTCAAAGCTGTTCCCAAAGCCGAAGGTGAAATCAATCCATCACCAGGGCTGGTGCTGAGATAAGATAGAGGCACAGTAAATCACGTCTCACAGAGATAAGAAGGCAGCCTGGGGCCAAAAAATGTAGCTTTCCTGCCAGCTACCTACTCCTGCAACATTGCAGAGTGGTGGGCTGTGCTAGGCAGGGAAGGAACTCAGACCTGGGGCCCCTTCTTACAAAAGCAGGAGGAGCTCAGTCTTCTCCCTTCGGCCTACCCACCCCCACCCCCGCCCCCGCCCCTGCCCCAGCTTGGAAGGAGAAACTGTTTTTCTTGAGTCACTCCCAGCAAAAATCTGAGGTGACCATTGGCATCAGAGATTAAGGGTAAAGGTTTTGGGGTCAGGCAACCTGGGTTTAAATCCTTGTTTTTACACTGTATAATCTTGAACAATCTACCTAATCTCTGTGGGTCTTGGTTTCCAACAGGGAAACTTGTTCATTCCACTAATGCTACTTCTTGTTGTTTCAAAGAAAAGGCAGGAATGAAGGTGAGGAGGCAGCAGGCAGGAAATGAGAGGAGGAAGACTCGCCTTCTAATTTTAAGCAGTTGTTCAGCCCTTTGTTTCCACCCCTCCCCCCACACCCCCAGCTGAGACTCAAACCAGGGAGTATGTGGTCTACGCTCCTTTGGAAAAGATGGATCGAACTACTACTCCACCTTCTAATGCTACTTTCTAAAACTGGTTTGGAAACTAAATAGAATCACTTTTGCTGAGCATTTCACAAATTGGTATAAAAAGCATGATTAGTCAATAGTAGCTATAGTTCTGTATTGGATTGGTAGAGACTAGGGAGAACAATACCTCTTCAACTTCCCCTTTAGCTCATTTATGTAGTCCTCTCTTTATAATTTTCTGATAATTTTGGTATCCCCAAAACACAAATCTGATCAGTGAGTCCCATTTGTTGAGTGTTGTTGAATAGTGGGCTTTCTTCTCCCTATTCCACCATGAGTATCACCATCTGTAGAGATCTTCTCCATCCCCTTTCCCCAACCACCACCCCCCCAAAAAAAAAAAAAAAAAAAAGTATGTGTCTAAGAGCTTGTGTGTCTGAGCCTGGAGCAATTACCAGGAGGAATTCTGACCATCCTTAGATCATGAAGAAAAGAAAATCGTTAACAGACACCTAGAGGCCAAAGTTAGCTTCCAGGGAAGGAAGTGACTGGGAGAGCAGTGGGGAGTGAATAATGACAGAGGCTGGAGACCTCAGTGGAGAGGTCGTTTTTACATCTGAAAGAAGACCTTCCCAGGCAAGAGATTGCCAGCCTTCAACTGCCAGTCTTTCTATCCTTTATTACAATCAAGACGTAAATATTTACTTTGTGCCTGGGTTTGGAACAGGATAGAAGAAGTTCAAATCTGGGTCCCTGATCTAAAGGAGGCTGCAGTCTGATTAAAGGAGAGACCGATAAATTTGGAATGTTTGGGGAAGTCCCAGAACCTGGCTTAGTGCTACAGAAGCCCATCACGGGTTCAGATGGATTCACAGGGGTTTGAGAGGCAAGCACTGAAAGTCACCCCCCAAAGGTGGCCAAAAACATGTGGATAGAATGACACAACTGGTGAGCCGAAGGATGTTGTGACTTTTTGTGCAAGAAAATTACTTAATGAACATGGATGGGGGAACAGATAGAGAAGCAACACAAGCCGTGACGCAGTGACTCAGCTCCTTGCTAATTGTGTGGTGACCAGCTAACCTCTCTCTTGGGCTTCTCATTTGAAATGATAAAACATTACTTCCATGTTGTCACAAAGCCATGAGGTGACATATGAAGATCATTTCATGCAAATGTATGGGAGGAGCGGGAGCTGGGCTCGGCAGAAGGAGATTAGCTAGGGGTCAGCACCACGATAGTGGGCAGTGAGGAGGGAGCAGTGGAATCTCTTTTTATGGTTTTCCTCCTGCTGCCCACCTGTGCTGGGGGCCGCAGAGACAGAGTCCAATGGACTTACACACTCTCTTGGCCTAAAACCCACAGTAAGAGGCAGACAGCTGAGAAGATCAGGGAGTGACAGAACATGAGTGGATATACAAACAGACAAGATTAACTATTCCCATTGTGTATACAAGAGGCTTCGCTAACACTCAGCCAATTAGAAAACTAATCTAAACAGCCACTGGCTTCCACCTCTCCAGCAGTTCTTTCAAACAGCTGCTCAGTACGCACTTGCTACAGCTTTTGCAAGTGCCTGGAGACTTCTCTCAGGGTCTGGTTCCCCACTTGAGCCTCAAGGGCTCCTCAAGTGCGAAGGATCGTGTCACTTCCATTCCCTGGACTCCCTCTGGGGTCCTGCCGCTGTTATGTGTGGTGCTCTTCCATGTCTCCACCTCTGAAAGCATTCCCCAGTGTCCCCCAACAGAAGGGCCATTATAGAACTTGCCATGTTATATTACCATTGATCTGGGTGGCAGGTAATGATGGAGATAAGACCACAAAGCCTTCAAAGTCACACATGTGAGTTCAAAAACTGCTAGATCTCTCACTACCATGATCTTGCTGAGACTGCTCCCTCACCTCAAAAGAAGACAATCATTGCAACTTCCTAATAGAGATGAAAAGCAAATAAAGCCAGCACATCTCCTGGCACGCTATACACATTCAATACACTGCAATTGTCATTACAAATATTATTATAAATACTGCTGTCACTGACTCTGCGTTACCTGAGGACAGTGAGAGACTAGACTTCCGTACTGGGCAGATCTGAAGATGGTCTCTGACATCTCTGAGTTCTGGTATTTACAACCCTGAGTAATCCCCTCCCTTGAGTGGGGGTGCAAACTGTGACTTGCTTCTAATCAAATGACCATGGCAAAAGTGAGACGATGTCATTTCCATCATTGGGTTACATAAAACCATGACTTCAGTTTGTTAGCAGATCTCTTGCCTCTTAGCTTGTGCTCTTTGATGACGCTACCATGTTGGTCCATGTGACCAGGAATTGAGAGCAGCCTCTGGCTAACAGCCAGCTGGGAACGTGCCCTCAGCCCAGCACCCTCCAACTACACGTGAGCAAGGAAGTAAATCCTTCCCCAATTGAGGCTTCAGATGAGACCTGGCCTTAGTCAAAATCTTGATTATTGCTTTGTGAGACCCTAAAGCAGAGGGTTCAACTAAGCCACATCAGACTCCTGGATCACAGAAATTGAATTAATAAGCATGGGCTATGTAAGCCACTAAGCTTTGTAGTAATTTGTTACACAGAAATAGATAACAAATGCAACTCCTTTGTGTTCCTAGCACAGCACTTGGCAGAGAGTAGAAGTCAAGTGTGGGTTGAGTGGATGAATGAATGAATGAATGATGGTAACCGGTAAACTCATTTGAATCTGAGAAAGGCCTGGCTGGACTAGACCACATAAGAGCCCTCTTTTCTAACCCCTATTATCTATGTCTTTTGTTCTTCTCTCATCCCTCACTGAAGACCAGAGGTCTCTCCTCTCTTCTCCAGGACCTTACTCTGCTCTGGTTCTTGCATTTAGTCATTCCCTCTGAGTTTTTATTTTCTTCCTAAACAAACAAACAAACAAAACAAACAAACAGAATACAACTCTCTAAAATATCTGACCCTGGTGAATTGAAATAATTTCTGATGGAAAAAAGTCTTGTCCAGAAAGCTTCTTACCCACCCTGCTTAGGAATGTGGTTGCTGCAGATATTAAAACAGACCTGCAGGCGTCTGCAATGAGCAGGGAGCTTATGCCAGGAATGACCTCAGCTGCACAGCAGGGCTCTTACCTATGAAAAGCTGCTGCTCTCAACCAGATCACAACAGGACCCTCCCTTCTCCAATCCTTTCCCCTTAAGTTACCCTATGATTCACCCTTAGTTTAATGCCTGAGCTTCAGTCAGGTACCAAAGGCTGATACCAAAAGCCAGAAGGGCAGAGTGATCAGGCCTTTTGGAGAAGATGCCATGGTTCCCTTTGTCCAAATGGTTCCAAGAGACTCTGACTAAAGCATGAGGTCTCACAGCTGGCAGCTCCCATTTCTCCACTCTTCTCCCAACTCCTTCCCTCCCTCACAGACAGTGAAGAGGGATCCTATTCAGTTAGAGAAGTATCCTTCTCATTTATTCATTCCTTTTGCAAAGGCCTCCTCAAGAAAGGCCAGGACTCAGGGCAGAAACCAGAGACTGGGAATTCTCAGCAGGTGGGTTCCTCACTGTGCAACTAAACTTCCATCCAGGTTTTGAATTTTGCCTCCCTAATTGAAGCTTCTGTTGTTAAATCTCAACATGTCTAAGATGAAGTTGAAACTCTGGTCAATTATCAGATTTCCCTTTTCTACTGAGAAGCTCAGAGGACTAGAATCCCAACCACAATTGAGTCTTAAACAATGCAGGAATCAGGGGCGCCAACCCCCTTGCACAGCTGAAAAAAATCCAAGCATAACTTTCAACTCCCCACAAAACTAATTTTGACCAGAAGACTCATCTATAACAAATAATGAATGCCTATTTTGTATATCATATGTATTAGCTACTGTATCCTTATAATAAAATAAGCAAGAGAAAAGAAAGTATTGTTAATAAAAATATAAGGAAAAGAAAATATACATTTACGGCACTGCACTGTATTAATTGCTATTGTAAGATTATGCTGTTGGTCTGCAAGAAAATCCACATATAAGGGAAGCCAAAGAGTTCAAACCAGTGACGCTCAAGGGTCAACTCCACAACTAGTCCAACCCCCAAACTCAACAGCCTAGCCCTGGATAATCCCAATAATTGTAATAACTAATATTTGCCTAGCTTATTCCTTTTCACATACACTAGTTTTTTGTTTTCATTTTTGTTGTTGTTTAAGGAAAAATACAGGCAGAGACAGGCAGGCAGGAAGAAAGAGGAAGAAGCAGCATTTTATTTCTCTTATTTAGTTGTTTATCTTGTTTGTTTTTCACCATCCCACCCCCTACCTCAACCCCAGGATGTGAACCCTGATCCTTGGGATGTATGTGGATTATGCCTGGCCAGAGGTAGTGGACCCAACCACTACTCCACCAGGGCACACCGCATGTCACTTTTACATATGCTATTTCTCATAAGAATCCTACAGTATTTGAACTCCATTTAACTGATAGATAAACTGTGGTTCAGAGATATTAAGTGATGTTTTCCCAGTTACATACTGAATGGGACCCTAAACCAAGGTCTGTTGACTCATAGCCCTATTTTCTTCCTACGACTAAACGACTGCTCACTCTCCCCAAAACCGTAGTACTCATTGGCCTTCAGTTTTGCATCTCATTTGTTTGCTGATGACTTTCTTTTGAGATGCGCACACTATATGGCCCAATTCCCCACCTCTTTGACCTTAGTCTCTGCAGAGCCTCTAGAGAGCCAACTTGGGTGACTTCGTTCAGAATAACAAAGGACTGATCACTGGCCTTCAAGTCAGGAGATCTGGGTTTTAAGTTTTGGCCCTGCCACTAACGAGGGGTGAGAATTTGAGTAGGTTTCATCACTTTTCTACACGCTGGAATGTGAAAGTGATAAACTAGATGATCTTTGAGGTCACTCCTGGCTGTAAAACTGTGTGATTCTTTGGTTCTGTTCTTGGTTAAGCTTCTTCCTGGGAAGGGACAATTTCCTAAATCCCTGGGAAATGACTTAGCCCATTGCACTATTAATCCCATCTGGGCTGGGATGGAGAGCACTAAACTAGCGCCTCTAAGAGTGATAGGAAGACTCAGTCCCCATCCATCCCAAGGTCTGGGTTCATGCCCCAAGGCCACAGGGAACAATCAAAAGTGAACAAATAAATAAATAGCTGCTCTTCTTCTCCATGCCTCTTCCTCAAAAAAAAAAAAAAAAAAAAAAAGATAGGAGGTCCCAACAGAATCCTCCATCCCAGCAGATCCTTTCATTCCTGGTTCCTTTTTCCAGTCTTTTTCCATGCGTCACTGAGCACTCGTAAGAATAAGAGCTCCTAGAGGCTTCTGTCCGTCACCCTCTTGACCAAGGATTATGGCCCAACGACATTATCGCACCAGGCAGGCTGGCACTTACTGATCTCACAGGATGTCTGTGAGCCTGGGCTGGAGGTTATTCCCAATCCCGGTGCTCAAGGAGATCCCGGGGCCCTGCAGCTGCTCCCAGCTGTCCAATCAAACAATGCAGATTCTGTCCGGTCTCCCAGCTGAGGCTTCTTTTAAGGGGGTATTTCGTTTTCAGTATTAACAAGAGGCATCTCAGCTGCTTCCTGCTTCTGGGTTCTCAACAGAGATTCCTGAGCAAAGACAATTAGTCCAGCTCTGCTTCTGATCACAACCCCCAGACGTTGGGGATGGGGCACAAAAGACTTTCAGCCTTATATCAGAGCAAGGAGTTAATCTTCCTAGGTAGGAAGAGACTCCAAAGAGCAAGGGCTTCCACATGGAAGCAGAAGTCCGACTCTGTGTTCAGAGTGGTGCTGTGGCCTCCTAGGTCTTCTCTGTTCAGTGTTTAATCACTCCAACTGGAATCGTCTACCGACTGTCCTTTCCATACTCAGACTTACACAACTCATTTGAAGTCTCAGCTCCACCAAGACATGTCCTACTGCCTGTCTGCTGAGCTCAGCTGTCCCCCTCCATTACCAAGCATGGCAAATGCTGTCACCTAGCCTCACACAGGCCCCCATTTCCACAGCAACCCTAGTCTTCTTTTCGACTTCAGATCTCTGCTGCAAGATTTATCTTCTCCAGCACACAGCGACTCTGGCTAGAATAGTCTTCCTATTTTTCTTTCTCTCCTGTCTCCTAAATGTTAACTGCTTGCCTGATCCTTTTTGCTGATGTACGTATCTTTGCAGGTATTTTCTCTCAGTTTTGCTTTCATGTTCACTTACGGCATAAAAAGGGGACTCCTCTGTTGTAGAGGTGTCTCTTTCCCCTCTGAACTGGTTGGTGCTTTTCATTTCTGATTATTGGCTCTCAGGAAGTTCCACCTGAGAGCTAACCTTCTAACTACAGTGCAAGCCCGTTTCCTGTTTGTAATAAAGCTTTGGCCAGCTGCCAATGACTAGCTAGTCCCCAAGGCCAATTTGGGAACGCAAAGGGGAAAATGATTCTTAGAACATAAGAGTCTCAGAGTGGAAACAATGGCCCTCACTATACCCTGAATTCACAGGAGCCCTCTTCCTGCCCAGCCAAGACTGCAGAATATGATTCCCCAAAGGCCCCCCAACCCAGAGACAGGTGGAAGGGAAGTGCTGGGCAGGGGCACACAGCAGCTCCAGCTCCGCCAAGGGGAGCTGGGAGCCAGGTGATGGCTCACTCTCTCTCTGCCTCCTTGAACAGGCTGATTTCTTGAAAGCTTCTCTTGAGTCATAATGAAAAACAAGTTGGAGCCATGATGGACTGGGGGTGGGGGCGTTCACAGACCAGAGTTTATAGGCACTTGCATTTTCTTAACGGCTCCCTCCTCACACATTCCTCTGCATTTTTCCTTTTATTAATGTGGCATCTTTCCCAGGCCAGTTTATGGGCCCGGGTGTGTTTTTACTTATGCCCTGATTGGGTTTGATGGCGTCCCTCCCTGTGAGGAACCTTCAGATCTGGTTCAAACCCCCACCCCCCCAACCCCGGCCCCCTGCAAGAGTACAAGCATTTCAGTCGCTGTGGGACTTCTGGGCTTTTCCTTTAACTGAACCCCAAAGGGGGCCCCACTGTGTTTTCGATAACACGGCACCTTTAGGGTCACACCTCATTGGGACCTCAAATGATACAACCCAGTTTGATTACTCACCCAAATCTGAAATGACTTCTGGCTCTGGCCTAAAGATCAAATCTGCCCCAGAGGCTGGAGAGGAAGATTGGCCACAACTGAAGATTTTCACAGGAATGTGCAGCAAGTCCTGAAGGCCATGGCCAAAGAGAAGCTCTAAAATGTTTTGATAGAAGCCAGCTTTCAAGGGGCCTGTTTTCAAAGGCATGGCACGCATTTTGGGAGAGTCAAGTTTTGGCTTGTTTATTAAAAAAGACACTCCTATTACTTTCAGGAACTCTGCTCTTAGCCTTTCTTTTCTTTTTAGACCATTCATTCCACAAGGGCCAAGAATGGGATTTGGAGCTGAATTTCTGTCTTTGAGTCCTGTGTATCAACAACTCCCCACATTGGTCCCCTTTCACTTCGATATTAAGCAGCAGCATGGTGGTAGTCCTGAGAGCCAACACACTCCTGCGGAGCTGCAGTCTCTTCCTCTGAAAAACTAGGCAAACCCCATAATCTGCAGCGGTGTGAGAATTAAGTGGTCATGTCTGTTTAGAGGCCTGCTGTGTTGAGGCAAACAGTGAGGATTTGGTTATGAAAGATGGAGGGGCCTCTCTTTCAGAAACTGCTCTTGCTCCTTCATCCCTCCCTTGTCCATCCTGATCCTCTCCCACCTCAACTAGTCCTTCCTGAAATGTCTCTGGACAACATCGGGCTCCTTCTCAAGGGCAGGCATCTCTGAGTCCTTGGTGAAATGTAGCTCTGGGAGCGTTTTCCTGTTGTCAGCAGGCTCTGGAAGACACATTATCCCCACAAGGCTTGATGTGGGAAGTTTTTACAGGTACCGCACATCTGGAGGGCAGATGTAGCTTTGCTGCAAGACAGAGCTCTGTCTTCCAGATGGGAAGGTGCCAGGAAGTCCTGAGGTGGGACTGGTTTCACTCTGGAGCAGGGTAGGGCATTCATGGGTCTGTCGCCTCCTTCCAAAACCCCGGAGTCCTCCAGCCAACTTAAAGCAGAGGAAGCTGATTGTGACTTTGTCGCCTCAAACCCACACATTCTGGAAATCAGCTGACCACCTCCATCACCCCCACTGTCCCCTAACATACACACTCAGACACACACACACACACACACACACACACATATACACACACACACACACACACAGCATTTCTAGGGAAAAGAAGGGGAAAAGTGGATAAGATTAGCAGTGGACACACTGGATGCTTCTCCACCAGATAAGAGCTACCTTCATTCCAATATTCTCAAGGAGGTGAAACAGGATACACAGACTTCTCAAGTCAGAGTAACCCACAACATTTGCACATTTTCTTCGAAAGAAGGTGGAGGAGTTTTTAGCAGCCAGTGGTCAAGTTCTCCTCCCTGGTATATTATGATGGGTGACAGCCATCCCAATTCTCCAGCCGGGAAGTCTCACCTCAGATTGATGGAGGGAGTATGGGCTTTGTTCGTTAGCAGCTAACATCCAACTTCACTTGAGGCAGGCTCATTTGAGACGTTTTCTGCTAAATTGTTTCTTACCTCATCACTTTGACCATCACTCATGGTCAAAGTGCCTTTGGTCACAAGGGTCTGAAAACCCACTCACATATAAAAAGTGAAACTACATGACTGTTATGTGAACATTAAAAAGACGAAATCATGCCATTTGTGACAAGATGGAGGGAATTGAGGACATTTTGCTGAGTGAGATAAGTCAGAGAGAGAAAAATAAGTATTGGATGATTTCACCTGTATTTGGAATGTGGAAAAACAATGCAAATGAGCTAATAAAATTAAATTAAAAGAAACTTTTGGATTTGGACAGCAAGGCAGAGATTACCAGAGGGAATGAAGTTTGGGAGTGGTATCACGTGGTGGAGGAAGCTTATTATTTTATCTTCTTTAAAAATTTTATTTATATTTTTCTTTCCCTTCATATTTTGTTTTTTTCTTTGCTTAATAAGAGAGTTTGGAATTTAATAGAAATGCTAACTATAGGTCGAAATGGGAAAAAGTGGATAAAAAGACAACTGTTGTAGGAACAAAGAGATTTCAAATAAACGCTCTCTTTTGGGCTGCACTGTCTCCAGTCTCAACTTCCCTTTGTGCAGTTTTCATTTGTCTATGGCTTCATCACACGACCCTCTAACTCAAATCGTCATTGAACATAAAGGTTGAGTGTAGTTCCCTACAACTAAATAGTTACAGATTGTGTGCTTTATATTTCAAACTCTTAAGAGAGAAAAACTGAATGGATGTTGTCCAATTGGGACATTGGCTGGCCTTCGGCATCTCTTCCTGATTGAAGTAGCTGTGACTGAGCCACAGAACACGAGGTTCAGATCATATTTAAGGTAGTAGGAGCTAGAGCTGGGAGACAGAGTCTCTGAGAAGCAGACATCCCTACCAGGGTTTGTCTAACTGCCCCCCATGTGGTCCTGGGGTTCACTGGAAGGACAGGACAATTCATCCTCAGTGAATTCATCCCTCTTGGAGAGTCTGGAGACAAGGCCTGAAAGCCAGGAAGCAGGAGCCCCCCCCCCCCCCATAGTACTCTGTAGACAGGTGATAGATCTCAAACGTGTGCTCAAGGAGACAGCACCTGGTGAGAACAGCACTGGGTGGGAGCCCACTTCTAATTTCAGTTCTCTGTCAACTCTCGGCATGGCCTCTGGAAAACTTTTTTCACCCCCTGGGTCAGAGAGTCTCCTTAAGTTTAAAAAAAATAAAGAAGGGGAAGAAGAGGGGAAAAATCAGAAAAAAGAGGAGGAGAAGAAGAAGGAAGAGAAAGAAGCAGAGGAGGAAATGGAAGGGGAAGAAGGAAGAGGAAAAGGAGGAAGGAGGAGGAGGCGGAATCAGTGACAATTAAACAATCTTAAGTTCTTTTCCAACTCCTAAGACTTTTCTAGATAGATAGTAGTAGATAGCAGTTCTGTCAGCTGTCCCTGGAAGAGTGCAGTCCATGTATATCCCAAGAACCTGAGTTCAAGTCCCAGGGTCGGGTAGGAGGCCAGAGGACAGCCAAGATGAACAACTAAACAAGAGTAAAAATACTTCTTCTTCCTCTCTCTTCCTGCCTGCCTGCCTACTTGCCTTCATTCCTGCCTGCACCTTTCCTTCAAAAACAAATAATAGCCTAAGCTTATTTCCTTACCCCCTGCCTCTATTTCCCCAGAAATACATGACTTTGACCCATCACTTTGGTGGGGTCTCCACCAGCTGCCTCTCTCCCATGACATACCACCCATTGCGGGTGATCAGTGTCTGCCAAGATCTTTCCAGCTTGTCCATGCAGTCATCCAAGAAAGTTTAGGTAGGGAAGGCGCCTTGTTCCTAGGGAGTTGGAGGTCAGGAACCCTCATCTGAAGAGGCAAATTTGTTTCTGAGCCTAGTAGAGTCTGAGAACAGGGTCTGGTCACACCAGACAGGACAGGCAGGGCACTGAGGACTCATCCAACCAGGGTTTTCCAGTGGACCATGAGGGCCTGCGAGGGCTGGAGTCGTTGCAGAGGGCTCAGCAAGCACCTCAGAAACGCAAGGATAGCAAGCTGCCTGAAGCTGGAGAGCATAAATGTTGTGGGTTCCAGGGGCAGGGGCAGGGGAAATTGTGCCTTTGGGCAGGAAATGAGTAACATTCAAAGAATATGCAAAATGCCATACTAATCAGCACCTGTTCACTTTGGAGCCAGGGGCTTGGGCCCATGGCATCTGAGGTTAAGCCTGGCTTGAGGTCTCCCCAGGGGAGGAAATACAGTACATTGAGATCCACTCAAGTGTTGAAAGAAGCACTGGTCCTAAGTGGGATAGAGAGAAGAAAGGTGCCCTCAGCCTCCAGAGCTCCTTGCTGGTCCCAAATGGTCTGTTACACAACCCCCAGCTCAACCTCAGGCAGATGGCTGCAAATTCTGCAGGGGCCTCTGAGCATTCCCTTGGCTAATGGCCACATTCCAGAGCAACATATGTTTCATCTCAAGCCCACAAGGTTTGCACTTCCAAGTGGAGCCAAAGAGAAAACCTTGGCTCAGGCTGTACATTTCTTAGGCGAGGTGGGGGTGGGGACAGGCCATCAAGGAGACTGAAGCTGTCGTGTCCAGGAACATTTGAGTTAATGCAAAGCTAGGTCTAAACTCTCTGACACCCTCATTCCTAACTCAAAACACCTCAAGACGCCTACTCAGGAGACTGAGCCAGCAGACTGCTGCCCTCAGTGCCACCCAAATACCTCTCAGGCCACCTACCCATCCCTCTAATCCCTCAATGGCACATCTACACTTTTGCCTGAATTTAAGCCCCTCTTAAATCAATGATTCATATCCCAGGGCTGCGTGGAGTGAGGAGGAAAAGAAAAAAAAGCTGGGGTTTTGGGGAGCTCCTGATCTCTTTCTGCTCCTTAAAAAGTATCTGGACCTCATCTCACCTTGTTCCATCTCTGCCCTAGGAGGGTTACTCTGGACTTGGCTTCTGCAAGATGCTAAGTCTGGAAGAAGATGTAGGAAGCATTCAGAGTTGGGTGTAAAGAGACAGGAGGAGGAAGAGGGTCGGAAGGTATAAAGAACATGGATATAGGTGGGCCAGGTGCCAAAGGAACTATAGAAAGTTCTAGGGCTGGAAAGAGAGCCTGGTGGGTGGGGAATGAGAAAGGGAGGAATCGGGGGCTCCTGGTCCTCTGGGGGTTCTGCTCTGTGGCAAGCGATGGGATTTCTGACAGCAAAGTAAACTGTGGTGTACTGAGTTTACCCAGCTCCAATAAGAGTGTTTGGAGTGTTTCATGTTTCCTTCCCACAGAATCCATTGACAGGCAATGAACTGCAGCAGCCCGTCTGTCTTTTGGGTTGGTAGCCGGCAGTGAGGTAAGGAGAAGGCTTAAAGTTCCCCTCTATGGAGAAAGAACCTCAGCTATGAGTCACCCAGCTTTTATCCTCCCTCCTTCCTGCATCAGCCACAGCCTGGCCGGTGCCCATGCAGCCATGGGCCAATGCTGAGCATGGCTTTGTTTTCTCATTGTGTACCTGTGACAGTGTGGCCAGGAGAACTGTGCAGTTCGTTCAGTCACATTTCATTTAAATTGACTCAGTCTAATTCAACCCAGACTCCTGAGTCTCAGTTCCGTCATCTCTCCAAAAGCATTTTAAAATATCCTCCCAAAAGCAAAGAAGAGGAATAGATGAGTAGATAAGTGGCTTCAAATGGGCCCCAAGAGCATAAGGACTCCCTGGGAAGCCAACGGAGGACAGGGCAGGGAGGGACAGGGGTGAGGAGGGAGCTCACAGCAGGCCGGGCCCATTTCAAAAAGAGCACCTCAACATGATCAACTGTGCTTGTTTAAGCTTTTCTGTAATATTTCCTTGAAAGAAAGACTGACATTGTAAACCTATGAAAGACTTGCTTGCAGACCACTAAGGTATAATTTTCCTCTGGGAGTTCCCACAATTTTAAGAACCACAACTCCATGAAGAAACAGGCAGTGAACATAGGTACCAACTTTGGGGCACAGTTCTCAATTTCAAATAGTCTAGCCCATTGTCAAATTATTTGTTCTTGTGTTTGGTTTTTGGTCAGGAAAAAAATACCATCAGCCTGAGGGTGTGGCACTCTCCCTGTTTCACATTTGGCTCAGGAATGGGAGAAATGGCACCAATTTCTCCATCCCTGCTGCTCATGCCCATGGCAGGCATCATGAGTCCATAACAGCACTCTCAGTAGAAGAATACCAACAACAACACCATCTAAGGGGTCTGTCAGCACAGGCGGGCAGCTAGCTACCCCCACCCGGGAAAGCCGGCACAGGAGCTTTCTGCCAGCACACATAATATGCTTGTCTGACCCCAAGCCAGCTAGGCTAAGAAGACCATCCACTCTCACTCTCCATCCCAACCGCCTTCCTGGCTCCTGGATCTGTAGGACAAGGGGCTGGTCGATATTTCCAACAGGTGACCTGGGTTGGCCCTTTCTGGGGAGTAAGTCCTTCTACCTTGCCTGCGAGCTGCCTGGCTCCTGGGGAAAGAGACCTGCAGCTGG
The DNA here is from genome assembly GCA_004363575.1 of Solenodon paradoxus. Classification (NCBI taxonomy): domain Eukaryota; kingdom Metazoa; phylum Chordata; class Mammalia; order Eulipotyphla; family Solenodontidae; genus Solenodon; species Solenodon paradoxus. Next base: position 256,391 of record RJWH01001966.1, on the reverse strand, counting down.
AGGGTGGGGAACTGTACTGATCCTCACACCTTCCCATATATTCAAGCTTCAGGGACAGTTGCCACCTATGACTTTTATCTCCAGACTGTCCTTATCTGTTTATTCTCACCTGTTACTTCTAGAAAGACTTCAGAAAAACTGAATGGGTTTTTGCACATAAATAAAAGGGGGCAAAGACAGAATGGGATTCCAAATCTAGTTTGAGGTTTCGGAAAGGTAGGTTTCCTTTTCTGGGAGGCATTGAACAAGGGGTCTAGGAAATAGCAAGTAGCCGTGGAAATTGAGAATGGGGCACAAGAAATGAAACAAGACCAAAAAAAAAAAGATGAAAATGGGTGGGTGGATGATTAGGTGGATTGTTCACAACTTTTGAAATAAGCAGAACTGTTATTTCTAAAGTCTAAGTCAGTACGGCAGAATCTCAATTGGGAAAGGTGGGCTGCTCTGTTGGAATGTGGGGTACAGACCTCCCCTGAGGCTCTACCCGCCCACACACACCCCCTAGTGGCTGTCTCCACTAGGATTGGGACCCACAGGAGTAGACTACAGGGCTTGACACTGCTGCAGATGCCACCCCCCTCAGAACCATCCGTGTCCTCTGAAGTGTCCCCCACTTAGGCCCAGTGCCTGGAATGGTGCCTGGCCTTGTGAAGTTACTGGATGGACCACAGCTCTCCTCTTCCTCATCTCCGAGTCTGTGGTTTACAAAGCACCTTTCTGAGACTTTCTCTGTTTCATATCTAACATCAGTAGCTGCTTTTGTGTGTGGTGTCTGTCCTGCCCTGTCTCTGTGGAGTTGTGGGGACACAGGTGTGACCTCTTACCTCTCCATGTCAAGGCCATTTCCAGAGCCTGGAACCTTGAGGCTTCCTCTGAGAAGCCTCATTCCTGCCCTTACTTGGTCACTGAGCTATGAGCAGCCCCAAGACCCTCCAATTCCTGCCTCTCACATCTCCGTAGACCTTTAGCCTGAACACTTTGAAGGGACTTCCAGCGGGAAGGTGGGCATCCCGTGAAGCCAGGGAGAGAGGCCTGTGTCTTATGTGGGTGAAGGGCCCCACTCTCACCTTCTCCCCCATCTCCTGGGAAAAGATGAGTGCATTCCCTCTGTTCCCCTGTGCTCCTCTTGCTCAGACCTGCCACTTCTGGGACATGAGAACAGCCCGGGTTCCCCATGGGGAGCCCAGGGGGGCGGAGCCAGGTTTGGCTGGGCCTCCAGGTTGGCTTGCCCTGGCCCCGGGGTTTAATAAACTCTGAGAGAGGTTTTCAAAGGCCACTTGATCTTCCCCATCAGGCAGCCCCTGTCTCCCTTTCAGAGCCGCAGGAGTGGAAAAAAAAAAACCGCTCAGTGAACAAGGCAGGCAGAGAAAGCTCAGCCGCGGGGCACCTTCTATGAATTTCTGATGAGAGCGCGGTCCTGACTCCTGGGCCCCAGCCCAGTGCAGTCAGGGATGTTAGTTTAAGTCATTTCGCACGGTTCACTGGCTCTCTGAGAGCAGCTTGTCTCCAGCCTGGCCCTCTCTAACAAGCTTTTTACTCTGGGCTTCTCTGAGCAGGGACCGCAAACAATAGCAGCTTTCAAGGGCCTGGCCCTCCTCGGGTGGCTGCCCTCTCAGCTCCATCCTCCTCTCTGGCCTCTCTGCTGGCCCACCTGAATGTCCCTCCAGAGACACTAGGCATTCAGGAAGATTTGCTCCTTCTACCAGCCTTCGTCCATACCTCCTTCCTTCCTTCCCTTCTATTTTCCTTCCTTTCTCCCTCGTCCCTCCTTCTTTCCTTCCTTCCTCCCCCCTCCTTCTTTGCTTTCTTTCTTCCTCCCTCCCTCCCCCACCTTCTTTCCTTCCTTCCTTCCATCGTTCTTTCCTCTTGTCTTCTATCCTTCCTTCTTTTCCCACTACCTTGCCTTTCTCCCAGTGAGCAGGCAGAGATTAGTAACCATTCTCTCCAGAGCTGGTCAGCTTGTCACACAACGTAGAATACTACGTGATGGGTGCTTCTCTGGGGTTGTGAAAAGGCAGGTCCAGAGCTTATTTATAATCCAGGGATAAATAAAATTAGTATTTGTTGATTGTCCATGTGGGTTCTGATACTTTAGTCCTATTAAGCACCTGAGCCCCCTTGAAACGGAGCGATTTTCTCTTCCCTCTAACCAGAGGAGAGAGCTGGCTTCCTCTACTTGAGGGATGTCAGCTTCCCCTCTAGACAGGCAGGAGGGGCTAATGGAGGAGCCCAGGGTGGGGTAGCGTACGCCTGAGCAAGACTGTGATGAGCAGGGTCGCTCTGTCCTCTGTCCGGCCCAGACACGCAGGTTAGCCAGGTGAGCCTGATCACAGGCAGTGAGGCGCTCACACCCAGCCTGCCCTGCCTCTGTTCTCCTGCAGAGAGACTTCTGGAGAAGAAGGGATTCACTCAGCAGATGAGAGTCATTTACATGTTTAGACTAAATCTCCAGCCAAAACAAACACACAAACAAAGTTCCTATCAAGACAAGTCGGTATTTTGGCTTTAATGAGAGCTTCTCCTTGACATTTGGCTCCTCTGGTGGTGACCTCCGACCTGGGGAACTCTGAAAGGCTGAGCCATCATTCCATTGACATTCCAGTCTGGGAGAGGCTCTGAACCACATCTGAAGCACCTGCCAGCAATTACTGTCCTGACTCTGGGGCTGGAGTTCCTCTTCTGGGGTCCCAGACAGCACTGTGCACCCCACCTCTGCACCTCCCTCCCTTACCTTCCCTGCTTCACACCCCCTGTTGACAACCTGCCTTCCACAGGAGGGGAATTTGACCAGAAAGAGCATGGCCAACTCAAAGGACAATGAACAGGAATGCAGTGACCCAAATTCCAGCTTTCCCTCAGTGACCGATTTGCTCTCTGACTCAGGGAAGGCTCTCCTGTCCTCCACTGCTTCCTTGTGACCGAGTTGGACTGGACCAGTGTGTTTTAGTTTACTCCCCAGATGTCCAGTATTAGAATCTTCTGGAGTACTCATTAAAATGGCTTAGGCAGCTGAGACAGTGGCTGAGGTGTGAACTATGTAAAGCCCAAGGATCCAGGTTCTCTACCTGGAGCCAGAGGGAAAAACCCAAATAAGCAAATAAATAAATAAAAATGCTTCTTCCTCCCCTCCCCTCTTCCCCCTGACCCCCCGTCTTCCCCCCACCCTTTTTCCCTTCCTTCCTCTCTTAAAAAAAATTGCAGAATCAATGTCCCCACCCCAGCACCACTGGTGGGTAAGACATAGCCTGCATTCTCACACCTGCCCAGGTGCATGTTAGTCCCACTGTCCTGTTCCACACTACCGCTGTCACAGGATCCACCTATGCACTAATCTGAACCTGCTTGAGCTCTATTTGGAGGTGGGTTTTCCAGGATGCGAACGACTTTTGTCCAGTTTCCTTGTATGACCCAGGGAGGAGTCCCGGTAACTTCATGTTCATACTTGTGAATTCTTTGACTTACTTTTACTTAAAGAGAGCCCCACCACACATTACAAAACTTGGCCTGAACCTGGTTGAACTCCTTGACTGGTGACTTTTTATAAGGTTTTGTGTCTTTGTCACACCTCCCTCCCTGATAAGTTTTATCTTCAGTTTTTCTTGCATTTCCCATCCTTATACAGTCCAATATTATTTGCATAGTGAGAGTTATACTATCACCTCTTATAATCACTTAGTTAATTCTGAGGTCAAATTCCAATGGCCTGTTGTGGTCAGAGGTGTGTCCCAGGCCAGTCTCTGCCTCCAAACCCAGACTCTTGACAAAAATTTCATTCCCAGGTATTGAAAGAGGGTAGAAAGTTTGGCCTAGTTTTCAAGCTAGTCAGCCATTGTTTACATCAAACAAGACTTGGGTCCAAATCTTGACTTGATCCTGATCCACTACCTGATGCCGAAGCCTGAGGCCCTTCTGTCAGGAGGAGCTCATAAGCCTGCACTCTCCCCAGACTGTGCAGAGTGAAACTGTGACAGGCTGAGACAGTGGACATGCAGGCCTTGCATAGCCCATGAATACTAACCAACTGAAAGAGGTTGCTAGTCAGGCAATGTTTAGGCAGAAGGGCCTTGCCGCAACCCAGGTTGAAAGAATTTAGGATACTCAATGTCATGGGTTGTGCCCAAACCTGTTTAGTGAAGCTCTGTTGCAGAGGGGACCATGGCCTCCTGCAGAAGGAAGAAAGAGGAGAAAGAAGCTCCCAGGGGTAAGATTCCTGCCCAGCAGTGCCCACCACCCCCATGTTGGCACTGAACGGATGTCCATACACTGCTCTCTGTACTTCCTCAGTATGGGCCGTAGAGCTGGGTAGGGAAGCAGATGGTGGAGAGCAGGATGCGGGGGAAGAATCTCCCCCTTCATCCCTGCAGCCTTTGGCAAACCAGGGGGAGGAGGAGGAGAAGGAAGAGGAGGAGGAGGAGGAAGAGGAGCAGGAGGAAGAGG
>RJWH01001966.1:179387-251854 GCA_004363575.1 Solenodon paradoxus | reverse complement strand
ATAAACAGAGTGGTTGAGAGAAGAACAATAAAGAGAAGAGCCATTAAAGTGAAGAATGGAGATTGTGTCACACCCAAGACAAACAGAAAATAAACGACTAGTAGATCCACTCTACAGATGTTTGGCAAGAGGGACGACAGATTAAAGATGCGTGGAAGATGCTACAGTTGACCAGGGCTCCGCCAGCAACAGCTGGAGAGCAGGTGCACTGGAGCCCCAGACAGAGAGGCCCTCAGGCTGGAGGGGAGCCATCCCCAGAGGCCATGTCCCCCTCCTCCAGCCCCAGGCAAGACCCCCACCCCAATCCTGCATAGCACCTGCACGCAGTGGGAGGGAGAAGAAGAAGAAGGGCTTCCCTGGGCCAGGCTGGGCCCCACTGCAGGGTGTGCTCCTTCCTGGTCACAGTTCCTCCCTGCAGGAGGGACCTAAAGTCTCCCAGTAATCAGATGGGGTAAGTTCTGCAGGGGTCTGAAGGAAATATCACCAACTGCCTTTTTATTGGCTGGTCAGCAGCTTGCCACCATGTTCGTTTTAATAATGCTGCGAGGGCTCTGTCTTTTTCCTTCTTGGTGTCTCAGGCTTCTGAGCTGAACTTTGATCTGCACTAGTGTGAGGGGTTGGGGGAGCTCAGGGATCATATTCCGATCCCTCATTTATTTTAATTTAATTTTAAAGGAAAGATGCAGGCAGAAATGACGGTGAGCAGGCGGGCAGACAGGAAGAAAGAGGAGAAAGAAGCATTTGGTTTTGTTGTTATTTACTTGTTCACACTGGTTGTTCCCCCTGGACCCAGACGACAACCTGGGTCCTTGGGATGTGCACACACAGCGCTCCTCTTCCTCCAGCTGACCTGATGGCAACTCCACCAGGGCATGCCCTCCCTCACTTACTCAATAGTCTACGCTGTGTGCTGGCCATGGCAATAGCCACCTCAGCCTAATGAAGATCAGTAAGACACTAGCCTCCCCCTGAAGGTATTTATATTCTAGGGATAAAGGAAAGTAATTGTCTCCTCTAGCACCTTCAGAGTCTCTGCCTCATTGATTCTTCAGGTACCCTCTTTGGTAGAGAGCGCTCCCTGTGACTCTCTCAGGCTGAGGACAGCAGAGACTCAGTGCCTTTTCTACGGTCACATGACCAGGAAAGGGATCCCTGGTGTTCATGCTGGGTTCCTCTGATCCCAGCGCTCAGCACTCTGTCCCTGACACCATGACCACCATAAGGTGAAGCAGAATTTGACAACTGTCCAATAAAATTGTGGCCTCGCAGAAGATACAAGAAAGGAGTCTCCCGCCGCTCACCCACCCCTGCTCCCTGCCCCCTTAATTGGAACCAAACTTCATCTTTCTCTCCTGTGCACCAGCAGGGAGGAGCCAGCACATCCGTGCCCAGCCAGGGCCAAGTGCCTGCAGGTGCCTGAGGAATGCTAATGATCAGGAGTTGGGGGAGGGTCTGTACAAGGTTCTTCTAAGGCATTTGCTTCCCATTAAGCCCTCTCCCCTTCCTCTAAAGACCCTCCCTCCCCCTGCAGCAACAGGCAGCTTTCTTGAGCCAATTACCACAGCCAGGTCTTTCTGTCCCTCTGAAGCCACTGGCACTGCTAATAAGACACAGATGCAGCAGAGCAGGCCCCTGCTGTCCACGTCAGAGCTGGGGCTTTCTTTGCCCCGAAGGACCCCAGGTAGACAGAAGGAAGTGTGGAGAGTCCAATTTCAACTCAGCTGAAAAAAAGAAGGGAGAGACCTCCAAGGTCCATATGGTTATGAGTAGTCTCAGAAAGATGAGCATTGTGGTTTGTACCTTCCCAGAGCCCGCGGTCACTGTGGATCGCAGAGACAGGGCAGGGGACCCAGAGATCCGGAAGACAACAGATGAGGTTTGAATGAAGACACAGACCAGGGAGGGTTTGCCCAAACATTTAGTGAACAGATAGGTATCCAGAGTCTAGGTAACTTAATTCCAAACAAGTTGTGCTAAAACCTGCTCAAAAACTAGTTTAGACAGATCGGTATCTTGTATTTTCCTTCTGTTTCTTAGCTCTCCTCCCTGACCTCATCAGGTTCTCTACATTTTAAATTCTACTTGGCTGGCACTCCCCAGAGGCTCAGGCACTAAGTGTGTGACTGGGCATAGACTGTGTAATGCCGGAGGACCTGGGCCCAAGGAAACAACCAGAAAATAAATAAACAAATGAATACATTGCTTCCTCGCTTCTTTCTTTCCTTAAAAATGCTTCTTCCTCCTCTCCTTTCCTGCCTCTCTTAAAACAAACCGCCCGCCCCCACCCCCACCCCTCAAGTCTGAATTTTCCCAAATAGCCCTGGGCAAAATTAAACCCTCCTTTCTTTTAGTACTCAAAACACTTGCTTGTGTTTCTTTGAATCCAATTGCATTTTAACTATTTGTGTGGATTTCTGTTTATATATACTCTTCAGAACTCCCACTGTATCTTCAAGCTGAGAATGAATGTCTTCCACCAATTCTGGAAAATTAAATACTGCCATTCCTCCCTTCTCTCTGCTTCTCCTTCTGAATCCCCTTATAGGAGGTAGTTTGGAAGCTCTTGTCTTACCTGATGTCTCTCTTTCTATACTGTATGTGAGGTAATTTCCCCTGGCCTACTTTTCAGTTCACTAATTCTCTATTCAGCTTTGTCTAATCTGCTCTGACATATCCATTGAACTTTTATTTCAATGCCTATCTTTTTCATTTCTTGAAAGTTCTATTTGGTCCTTTTTACAAATTTACCTGTTCTCTTTCCAAATATTCTCTCCTTTCTTAATAGTCTATTTCCTTTTCATCTTTTACATAATTTTAAACATAGTTGTTTTAAGGTCTCTTTCAGATTGTCATATAATCTTATGAGAATACTGGATTCGTGTGATATGTTTGCTGACTTTCTCTAATGGCATATCATTTCCTTGTGTGGTTGTCATTTTTTATATTGTTAATACAACTTCAAAAGGGGCTTGTATTTTGCTGTGAAAATACTGTTACTCTGGGGAATATTCCTCCAGAACAGTTTTGCATCTCTTTCTCTTGATTCCTGATGAGTTTTACTGGTCTGGGACCTATTTTTTTCTGGAATTTCTCAGCTTGGAAATTGATCAATATGTTGGGCCTGAACCTTCTATTTGTCACTGGAGATTTTTTTCCATTTAGAGCTCCACTCAGGACAAGCTCAATTGCCATGGCTTGAAGCTTGTGAATGATATTGTCTAGTCCTGATTTCTCTGAGGATGCAACCCTTCTAGCGTCCCAGTTTTTACAAAGGCCTCTGTTTTAGCTGCCTGCCTCTTATGAACTAGAAATTATCTCACCTGCCTCAAAACGATAGTCTTTAACACACATGGCTGCCTGCAATCTGATCCCTCCAGCCATGGCAGCAGAAACATTGCTTAAGTTTTAGAACTTATCCCTCAGACTTGAAGTGCTCTGTGGACCTACCGTAACTTTGCCCTTGTGCTTTGCATTCATGAGTTTCTGCAAATAAACCAAGAACATCTTGAAAAGCCCACCTAATTTACCTTTGTTTCCCCTGTCATATCTAGCACTATGCTATCACAAGCCTCCTGACCCCCCTCACCCGCTTCATCTATGCAAACTCCAAGGCCGGGGGGGGGGGGGGGGGGGGGGCACAGCAGGCCATCAAAGGAGGAGTAATGGCAGAAACACAAGCAAGGCCCCTGGAGCAGGACACTTCTGTCCTCTTTCACATTACCCATCCTTCCAAGGAGGCAGTGAGGGCCATTAGCTGAGATCTGAACTAAGAGCTAGACTTGGTTCTAGTCTGATCTCAGGCACTTAGGAGTTGGATGAACTTGGAAAAAGCACTTCACTTTTCTGGAGCATAGATGCTGTATCTGTAAAATGGAGGCAGGAAAGGATCTCCAAGATCCCCTCCAGGTCCAACAGCCTTTGAAAGCACAAGGTAAGAGCACACCTGGATACAATAGTCAGGTTCTCATTCAGGTACCCCCAGATGTCCCCATGCCAGATCATCCACTGGGGCTTCCATCTATCCTTCCTCCTTCCTGCTGTTCTTCCCAGGCTCTCTTTGCTAAGTGAGGAAAAGGGGCAGTTAGTGTCCCTCCAGTGGCAGGTGATGAGCCTCATGGGGGACAGGGGTGAGCAGATATGCCCTGATCCAGCATCTGGGAGTGCAGAAGCCCCATCTGCCTCCAGTTTTAGGGGTTTCCTGAGCCTTGTATTGGGGACCCTGCTTCCTAATGAGCCTCCTGAGCCTGTTCAGAAACAATGAATCAAAACCAGCTGGAAGCTGCCCTCTGACCCAGCTAATGACTTGTTTATTGTCAGAGCAGTAGTGCATCATATAAGGGAATTTCAACGTGTCACTAATTGGCAGAGGGCCAGTAAATAGCACCATATAAATCGAAGGTGCTTCTACTCAGGGACTGGGGACCAGAGAGAGAGCTGCCGGTGGCAGGGTGGTGGGCACAGGGCAGGGCACCCTGTCAGCTGCTGTCACTTCTGTCCTGGGTCTCTGCCACCCTGGGACTTACATTATCAACTCTGTTTGGGGAAAGGAAAGATAGCGCCCATGAGGGGCCTATTCCCATCCTTGGTGACACTGTACTGCAGGTCCCCAGCCCAAGGCTTCCGACCATACCCTGGGAGAAGGTGCTCTCTCTGCAGAAAGGGCTAAGGATCTCACTTGAGGTCAGATTCTTGGATTCTGTAGGTTCTTTCATCCCTTATACAGGAAGATTCTGCTTATAGAAGAACCTTGGCTAGGCCCTTGCTCCAGGCCTCTGAGGGACAAAATGAGGGGAACTAGGCAGGAATGGCTGGCAGGGTACAAAGGAACCCCTACTGGAATGGGACTAGGAGGTGGGCCAGGGATATTGATGAGTGATGGAAACAAATGCTCCTTCCATGCCAGCCCCAGCTCTCTATCCTTCCTGCTATCTGCATCGCACCTACCTGCAGATTCAAGTCAGTGGACCCTCTAGAGAAGAGGAAAGAAAAAGAGGGAGTTAAAAAACAAAAGCATAAAGTGGGGAATGAAAGACAAGTTGGGAAGCAGGACACAAGGCTGGCATTTCAGAGTGGCATTAACCCACACGGGTGGGAGCGGGGGGGTCCTGCAAAGGCGTCCAGCCTTGGCCCTGTCAACCTCAGCAGGCAGGACAGAATCAGGAAGCTTTGTCTAATGACCTGCTGGAGAGGAGAGAGAGACTCAGAGCTGATTCCTTGGGGCAATGACTCTGTCTGGGTAACAGGCGCTGAGGATAGACCCAGCATGATGTTCTGTCTACAACCTGTGACTTCAGGAGGCCATGATAATGGTACGAGGCAAACTCTGTGTGCAGTACAGCTGACAGGAAGCCGAGGACACCTGCAGTCTCAAAATGAGAGCTAGCACTGCCCAAATGTATGGGGTCACTTGAGAACCATGGTGCCACTGAGGGCTCCCACAACCTAGCTGATCTCTCCGGTGGACGCCATTATTGCAACCCCCATTCACAGATGAACAACTGAGGTTCGAAGAATGAAGACACATCAGGGCCTGTAAGGAGGGCTTGAAGCCTCAAAACTATGCACATACACATTCAAGGCTTTGACACAAAGCATATCAAGTTCCGGGCACCGGGCTGGGGACCTAAACCAGTGTCACCTGTGGTCTCTGTCCTTGTGGGGCCTAATAGTGGAGACTGGCATTCAAATGACTAAGGATAATGAAAATTTGATGGAGAGAAGAATTAGAGTGGAGTAATGAGCAAGAACATGTGTGAGAGGATGGTGGAGAGGATGCTCCAGGTAGGAACAGTGGGGACTCTGGAGGGGAGGAATCTGAGCTAAGCCTTAAAGAAAAGACCTACTTCACAAACGAAGAAGGCCAGCAGGGGAGATGGCTCGCCAGGATGACCTCCAAGGCCCTGGCTGCATCTCCCCTCCTCACTCCTGCCCACCTGCACCCAGCTGTGCTCACAACTCAGAGATGATAATGCCTTGTTCTGCACCGGAGGCATCCCTGGGACAAAGCACTTGGACAAAAGTAATCCACTGAGGAAATCACTCCAGAGACACACAACCTCCCCAGGGTCTTGGACCTACAGCCCCAGACCCCTGCGTCTTTTTCTCTCTCAAGAGCTCCTCGCAAGGAGCACTTTGCCTAACTCTGACAGTCGACTACCTTGAGGTTCAAGAATTAAGAAAACTTGAGGAGTTTCTTTCCCAGGATGCCTCCTTTTAAAAATTTTTCTAACATTTAAATTTCTGTATTTAAAAAACATCGGTTTTATATGATGTTATGCAAGCATCAAAAGGATATAAGAAGAAAAGAATACTTCCCACCTTGCAACCAGCCACTGATGATATGACTAATATTAGCAAGACCTTCTCAAACTTCCAGAGACTTTCTACCTCCATGTCTTCTTTTGAAAGAGAAACACCTTTCCCCAGGGAGACACACTTTCTGGACTGTTTTGGGACTTCTTAGCACAGTGGCAAGAGAGAAAAGCACATAATTCCTGTAGAATGTCATTATTTTCCCTGGAACTCTACATAGAAAAGCAAACGGCTAGTCAGGATAATAAATGCTCACACAGTGTGTGTTATGCATGCTCTCCTGCCATGCTCCCAGGAACCTGATGGTCAATGTTACTTTTATCACCCCCATTCTCCAGATACAGAGATTGAGGCCAGAGAGACTCAGAAACATTCCCCTGTCACCCAGCTAGTAGGTGGTGACCTCGGATCTGAACCCAGTCACCTGCAAAGAGCATTTCATGTTTCCTTGTGAGATATTTCTCACCCAGCTCAGGTCTTGCATTAAATTTTAGGGGAGGGGAGCTCTGTGCCCAGAACCTGTGTGCCACAGAAGTCCCTTCTGGGCAAGTCAGTTTACAAATGCCATAACGAAAGGAAATTTTTTTTTTTTTTCATAAAGAAGGTAAGAACTGACTTTGGTGGGGAAGGTATTGAGAGACCAGCCATCTTTTATCTGATCCAACAGGAGCTGACTATGTGGGTCCTGAGAAGATCTCTGTAATCCACAGCCACTTTGCACTAATGACAACAAGGGACAAATGCCCTGGTCACTTGGAAGACACAAGGCGGGGTTTCCCAGTGTCCTTGGAGGAATGTCTGTGCAGACAGGCTTCCAGGAGACGCTGAAGGGTGGTAGGGGCATCACACCAGACAGAAGTGATTGCAATAATAAGGAGAGAGGTGGTGGGGGAGAGCCAGGCCTAGCCCAGCCCCCAGACCCCAGCTAATGAGACTTCATGGAAGAGAGCACCTCTGGGGTGAGGTGGGCGGATGCAGGACAGCAGGGGCCAGCAGGCGCTGGGGCTGTTTAGTAGGAGACAAAGAAAGGACTTTGCTCCCTGCATGGAGGTCAAACTCAAGGTATCCCAGGGAAGTGGCAGGGGAATTTATGAAGTGAGAAGGCAGCTGCTTTGACAAGCTGTCTGCTGGCCCCTGCCCACCATGCTGGGGGTTCAACCCCTGAACTGACCGGAGAGCAGTCACCTTGAAGAGGCAAGATTCTCCCAGCTCGCTGGGCAAATCCCCCAGGTTTCCGGGCCACCTCCAGAGGCTTCTTGGAGACCATACTCATGAAAGGACTCAAGTTGAAGAACAGGTTGGAAAGGAAGGAAAGAGTGATGGTTTCCTGAGTTCTCACAGAGCCCCCGAGCCCCCTGCCACTCACGCCCCCCAGGGCTGACCCCCACCTTCCTACTGGAATGGCATATGGAGGTGGTGGTGGCAGTCTACTCCTCGGAGGACAGGAACAGGCAGGACCCCCAAATACACCCCACCCTTTCTCCTTGGACACATAAGGAGGGAAGGGTGGACTTTCTGGGACTGAACAGGAGGGATCTGAGCACTGCACGTGGGGACACTGGAGCAACAGGTGGGAGGAGAGACTCTAGTTACTCTCCAGAGTGTAAATTCAGACATGGCTGCTACTGAAGTGGCTGCATTTCCATGGAAACGAGATTCCTTAAAACAAAAAAGGAAGGGTGTGTGTGTGTGTGTGTGTGTGCGTGTGTGTGTGTGTAGGTTGACAATGGTGACAAGAAAGACCATGTCTGCTTTGCCTGCACTGATGCCCACACAAAAGACAGGCACCACAGTCCCTTAGGAAAGATTAGAAATACAACTAGGCATGGTACTCTCTGGTCCTGCTTCCCCAGAGCATAATAGAGTCCCATCCCTGGCCCCCACTAGAGAGTTCTTCCTCCCCACACCCAGTTTCTTAGCTGGGAAATACCGACACCCCTCCTTCACCAACCCCTCCCTCCCCTATCCCTCACCCCCACCCAGCCTGTAAGAGTCAGGCTGCCACCTAAGGGCCCACCAGGCTGGACTCCCAGGTCTAAGGGCCCCCAGGCAGCCCCTGAGCCTAGCAAAGTGATGCTGCTTCCCCTCCCACCTCTTTTTCCCAGCTGACAGCCCCCTCCCACCTGATGACCTGTGGGTCCCTCTGGAGACCAAAGCTTCTAGTCAAAGATAAAAAATAGCCTGGTTATTGACTAAAGCACAATAAAGGGCCAATTTGCATGCTATTTGCATAACCAGCTAACAAAACAGCTGCCAGCCCGCCTCCCTATTTCTGCCTTCTTCAGTTGTGCCCCCTCCACTCTTTTCTCCCCAGATCTACCCCCACCTCTAGCCCAGCCCCAGAAAAATGGACACCACGTGCATCCACACCCTAGTGTCCCTCTTTTCTCCTGTCCCACTGCCCTCGGGGTGGGGGTGGGGGCTGCTCCCATAACTGTGGGGATAGCAGCAGTCCGGAAGGCCCACCAGACCTGGCCCTGTGTCTGGGACCCCCTAGGGACCCTGAGAAAAATTAAACCCCTGCTTGCTTGCTTCTCACCCCTCCTGGCCCCTACAGACCTGCTCTGTGTGTGTAGGCACCCAGCATGTTCCTGCAGTTGGGCTGTGTTTGAGCCCTGGGGGGCGAGGTAGGCAGCAGTGCAGGCCCAGGGAGTGGAGGGGACAGAAGAAAGCTTGGGGCCCAATACATGACTTTTCTCCTCAATGTTTTCTTGCTTCAAGTCTGTGGCATCCCCTACCCCCACTCCAGACAGAAGCTTCCAGAACTATAACAAGCTTTAGTTTATACACAAACAGCTGTATTTTTCTACTACTGTTAACTGCAAAGGGAGCCAGCCCAGCATCCTCCCAGCACACTTAGCACTCCGGGTGGGCAGGCTGGGAGAGTAAGGTGCATGAGTGAAGAGCATCTGAGGGGCTGGCGGGGCAGACTCCTGGACCTGTCAGTCTCCTCTGTTTCCCCATCACCTGGGTTCTCCAACATTCTTCATCCTTATAGACACAGAGATTGAGTTTCAGAATGGAAGCCGGTCATTTCAGAGTCTGCTAGATCATTTGTCAGCAAAGGGACCACATCTGACCTACTCCAGTGCCTCAGTGTACTGTCACCTCCAGGCCAGGACAAGTCAATGCACAGGCATACTTATCCCATTCCTACACACCCACTCTCCCCAGGACCACTCTGCAGGCCCTGTGCCCAGGGGCTGCTTAAGAGGGGCCAGCGCGGCTCCAGGTGTGATGAACCAAGGCATCTTGCAGCCTAGAAATCCAGGCCAGTCACCAGGGTGCCACCAGGCCCAGAAGGTGGCATGAGGAGAAGGGCACCTCCTGTCAAAGCAGGCCTACACTTGCCTCCTCAGCTCTCTGGCTCCTAAGAGTGAAGAAACTGACACTGGCCCCTCCCACCCCTCCAAGGGTAGCAGAGACCCTTTGGAGACAGGGGGAGGCAAGGAAGAGCTGGAAGTGTGGAAGTATCAGGGCCGTGTGGCCTGGAGTCAGCACCAGGACCCTGGAAGCAGACCCTGGGCTCCCTGAGTGGGTGGCCAAGTCACTCAGCATCTCTGTGCCTCTACTTCCCTCTTTGAACTGAGTGAAGAACCCTCTTACTGTGGCTATGAGCGGAACTAAGTATATCCCCATGAAAAGCACTTGGGTTGGGCCATATCTCCCTGATGACAACTGTCACTATCTCAGCACAGGCCTGTGTAGTATGTGCTGGGGGCGTGGGGTGGGAGACAGGGGGTTGGAGGTTTGCGAGGGACTTGATGCTTCTGTCTTCACTTCTAGTGACTGAGTTCCCTCCAGGAATGTCATTGTGGGTCACTTTGCAATCTTTCTTCAGAAAAAAAGGAGAACAGTGCCTTTCTCTCCTTGATTCTGTTTCTCTCTCTGTTATAGTGTGGGCTTTGGAACAGGCAAAGCTGTGTGTGGAAATCCTAATTCTATCTGGAACTGTCTGTGGGGCCTTGAGGAAGTGACTTAAGTGATCTCATTGTCCGTGGTTTTAAATTCATGGTCAGTGACCAACCTTGGAAGGGGAGGCCCTGAGAAACTGTGGCTTCTGCTGTGAGTGGGGCAAGGAGGAAGAGTGGCACTCCAGGCACAGAGAGCATTTCTCAGCTTCAATAAAACACACACCCACACGGCCGGTTTAGCCACCCAGCGATGACTCCTCGGTCACCTGACTCTCAGATGGCCAGAGACACAAGCTTGGCCTAAGGCCATCTAAAGAAGCACTCATGATAGACCCCCTTGATATAACCAAACTCACATACAATCCAGCACACACCACCAGCTTCTGGGCATCCCTGAAAGTTGCCGCCAACCGCTGGATCCAGGCTGGGACCCCAGAGCACAGTGTCCAGTGAACTGCAGTTGGACAGGCCCTGCAGTCAGTTGCCTTCACCCCTTCCCTACAGGGAGAGTGGGAGATGGGAGGGGCTCCTTGGGGGAATAAACAAACTTCAGACTCATTATCCCCCAGCCCCACTCCTGCTCAGCAGCACAATTAAAGGTCTCTAATCCGGAATGAAAAGCAAACACAGCTCTTCTCTTGTCTGGGCTTCCTCTAATCAGGGCCTGGGCCCTGGCTCCTGTTTTCAATACAAATATTCAATTAAACTTTCCTGGAGGTTCCTATAATTGGGTCCCAAAGGGGAGGGTCCCACAGAGAGTGAGACCCTGAGACAGTAAGACACAGGAGATGCAGACAGACAGAATGACACAGGGTGGAGAAATGTGGGTAGGGGGTCCAGAGGAACTTCAGATTTTTGACCTAATGATCAAGAAACACTTTTCTAGAACTCTGTGCCCACATATGCTTGTTTCTTCTGAACTGATCTGAAAGAGGAAACAAATCTTCAAGAACAGACTGTGGACATTGCTTGGACTCAAGCTGTTGCTTGTCCTTGTCACAGTAAACTTTACCATTCATAGCTATTACTGTACCCCACCCAGGCCAACTGTCCTCTCCCAGTCATTGCTCCATTTAAAGCTGTGGGGTTTTTTTCATTAAAGATGTATTTATTCCGCATGTCCTGATGGAGCAGCAGTTAGGTCAGTCGCCTCCAAAGGAGCAAGTCACATACTCCTTTTGGTGAAAAATACCAAAAAAATTTTTTAAAAAAGAAAAGAAACCTAAGGGGGTATCTGGGGGGAACAACTAGTGTGAATAATTAAATAAAAAATAAAGTGCTTCTTCCTCCTCTTTCTGCCTACCTGCCTGCCTGCCTATTAGTCTTCATTCCTGCCTACACCTTTCCTTTAAAAAACTAAAACTAATATAAATGTATTTATTCAAGTTTAATGTGCTTTAAAATGAATTTGCATTTTATAAAGAACAAAGTGCATTTACACAGCACTTTATTAAGGAAATGCTACCCCAGAAAAGTCACTTCTGTGCTGTGACAATGTGCCATGGGTCGTGTCCTGAATCAGGCAATGCTGGAGTTGTAGTCTCGTTTTGTAAATTACTCATGATAGCTTCTTACCTTTATAATTCAACATGGTTTTTAATCAGGCCTTCTTAAAATACACCTTGCCCGCAAAATCACTTAATCTGAATATACCCATTCTTAATTCTGTCAAAGACATACATGTAATACATTTCCTGAAACATTAAAAATTTAAATTGCAATGCTAGAGTCCAGCTCTGTATCTTAAGACTTTGTTTTCGTTTTTAAAAGAAGGATGGCATAGGCAGGAATGGAGGAAAGGAAGAAGTATCTTTATTTTATTTTTATTTAGTTGTTCACACTGGTTGTTTTCCCCCAGACCCGAGACTTGAATCTAGGAGGATTTCTCCCTTGGAGGCGACTGACCTAACCTCTGCTCCACCTAGGTGTACCAGTAGGCAAAGCCTTTTAAGAGGCCTCCCTCTCTATATGAATTGCTGGTAATAATTACTCCTTTTCCTGCAGCCCTTTATCTGGGGTATCTTCAAAAGCAGATGTATTCTTCTATTTATACGAAAATCCTGAGATCCAGAGAGGCGAAAACCCAAGGTTCCTGTGCATTTAAATTAGGCCCTAAGCCTGAGCAGTCCTCAGGGCTCCCAGTATCCTCCAGTTATCCCACCCAGAAGCTCCTAGAAAGGCAGTGGTGGGGTATCTGGGCAGCAGCCCCACATCTGACTTGCTCTACCTTAAAGAAACTTCCCTCTGACCACTTCTAGGACTCATTTTCCTCCTTAGAAACCTCCTCTTGGGTGGCGGTGATAGGGGTAGATCTGGTAAAAGAGGTCAATGGTAGAAGGATAGAATTGGGCTGTTAGTGGTGAAGTTAAGGTGGTCTGAACAGATGTTGACTTAACGATGATGAGCGTCTGTAAACTTTATGGTGTTCTAATGCAATATTACTTCAAGATCATTTTTTCAAACAGTAAAAAATATTAAAAAAAGAAAAGGAGAAAAGAAAAGAAACTTCCTCCTGCCAATTCTACGGACACCTCAGGACCCAAGGCACCAGGACTCAAGAAGTGAGACCTGGCACCAGGCAATTTTTCAGAGCACAGGCAGGTGGGGGTGGTGTGGCAGTCCTTTCTTATATTGTTTCTGTCTTAAGAAGAGAAGTTCTGAGCCAGGCTGGGGGTGGGTGGGGGTGGGGGAGTAGAGAAGGAGCCCAGCTGGCCCTCCTAATTACAAACCCTAAAGTCCTCTTGACAGATGTGCCTGACAGTGTGGGATTGACTCCTCTAATCCCAGCACAGGCTGCACCTGGAGGTCTCTGCTCATGACCTCTAGACGAAGGACAAGGTTGACTGGAAAAGGAAGAGGTGAGAGGAGGGGCCCGCAGCCCCTTACAGAGCGGAAGAGAGGCAGACTCCTAGACAGCTGGCTGAAGCTGGGGTTGGGGGAGCGGAATTCCGTCCCAGAGATGGGGCCACAGAAGGAATGGATGGACCTGGGTGTTGGGACTTCCATGTAAGGCACTGCAATTGTAGGTAGATGTCAATGGCATGTCTCCTGCTTTCCCTCCTCTCTTCCTCTTCCCTGGCTGGGTTGATGGCTGTTGGCGATCTCTCCAAAATCCAATCTGTTAGGCCTTCCCCAAAATGCAAGGGCGGCATCTCTGGATCTAGCAAACACAAGTTTCAGAAGGACCAAGGGCTACACTTCACCCAGAGATGCTCACCCCTAACAAGCCCAACAGGCCCTAGGCCTCTGGCCCGGCGGGTGGAGCCTGTCCTGCCAAAGCCAGAAGTCTACATGTGAAGTCTGGTGGGAGAGAAGGAGAACAGTTGGGAGACACTCCCCATGGCAGGGAGCCCAGCAGGGGAGAGCTGAGCCAGGAGCTTCCAAGGGAGTCTGACTTTGGGATTTACAAGTCTCTTGTTCCCATTAAAAAAGACTCTAGGCCTCAAGTGCTCTGGAGAGGATCGTCAGCCGAGCCAAGACACAGGCGGGAGGAAAGCTGGCTCCCTTGAGAGCCTCTTCCTTTCTCCTCTGAGGCCAGATTCAGGACTCCCTGACTCCCTGGTCCCTGGCTTGGGCCGGAAGACCAGGAAAGGGCCATGTCTACTCGACTTTGAGCCCTAGAAGAAGCGTCAAGTCCTCGCAAAGTGGCAAGAAGGTCAGACGCACTACAATTCTCTTGCCCCTTGACTCGAAATTAGAAAACCACTTGTAACCTTGCTATTTGTCCAGGATCATTTTTCTTGGCTGTTCCAGAAACCTCTCTCCTCTGTGACTCAGGTGTGCTGACAGTTCCGTCACACTACAGTACCCCCTTTCACTTCCCGTGCTAGGATTTGGGTGCCACATGAGTCCTCCAGTTTAGAGTCCACAGAAATCCCAATTTGGGCATCAGATTGTTCAACAGAAGTTGACAATGAACTCTGTGGAGTCCATCACGATCCAGACACTGGCTGTACTGGCTGCCAATGGTGATGATGATTTGTCTTGTATCTGTTGGTCTTTTGGCTGCTGAAAGTGCTTAGGACTGTCCTAGGATGACTGAGGGGAAGACAGGAGAGAGACCTATGTGGGAATGAGCTAGGTGAGTTCAGGGAACAGCGTATGCCTAGGAAGCTCTAGATGAAAGGTGAGAAAAGCAACTCTGGGATTAGTTTAAGGGAGCAAGGGGAGAAGCAAGAAAGAGCAATGGTGACAGTGGGGGCAGAGAGATTAATAGGCTCCCATCTGTGGTCATATTAGATTAGGTGCCAATCTAGCAGGAGACAATTGCAGGTGACTCTTTTCAATGCAATAAAAATGCCTTGGAGTTGTTTGAAATCCATCTTATAATCGACAAGTATTGCTGATTGCAAGGTAGTTACAGGAATCTTTGCCTCTGCGACAGAGAAAAAGAGTCATCCTCAAATTCCACGTGCGTGTGGTGCCTCTTTGCCTTTGCACATGCCATTCTATCTGCCTGGAGTGCCCTCCGTTCCACTATGTGCCTGCTCTTGGCTTTCCACTCCCCATTACGTTAGGTGGTCCTTCATGCTCAGATGGCTATTGTGAAAATCACACAAAATCCTTAGAACCTGGAACATAAACTCAAACATCAGCTGTAGTTGTTGGGATTATTTGACGACAGTGCTCTTCTGAATACCTCTGCTTGGATCTATTTGGTAGTCTATGGCATGCTCTCATTAAATGCTTTTGTATCCTTAGAACTTAGGATATTGAATAATTCAGAGCCTGGTATAAACTAAATGATCATTCAATGTCAAACGAAGTATAAATGAAAAAATGAATGGCTGTGCACTTTTGAGATGTATTATGAGCAAAACATGTGCCTGCCACCAGAGGTGGTCATATTCTCTTGGACATATGTTCCTTCACCCCTCACCCACTGGTTCAGGCACTCAGCCAACAGCCTGTGGTCCACACTCTTAGGAGAGAGTTCATTTTGCTTTTCGCCAAGGCAGCCAACATCAACAGCAGTGAGGAGATGGAAAACAGACCAGGACCAATGAAAGTTGCTCCATCTCCAGATGAGGTTCCAACTGTTTTAATTCTGCTAATGAGACCCAGCTAGGAGTAATCAGGAAGTGTCTAAAATTAGCTGTTTTAATTTGAGCAAGAGGGAAAGGGACTGACTCAGAAGGGGGCACAATCTCTAGAGGAGAGAGTGGGATCCCTGGAAACTCGAGGAAAACCAGAGCAACATCCGGACTCGCGGCACCCAGGAGAAGGCCCAGGATGGACTCAGGATGCCTGTGACTCAACACTTGGTCACCAGTTAGAATTCTTCACTTGTCGATGGTCCCAGAATTCATTGTATTTCAAGTCAGAGGCCCTGGCTACCACCTGGAAAGTGTTAGTTGGAGTTTGATTATGGAGACTTTTCTGCTGCCCAACTAACCACTTTCTAGCTTCATTATTCTCATTTCCCAGCTAAGAAAGTTAGGCATATAGTCAGTGTTTCACTGCCTTTGTCAAGCCTTCCCCGAGGGTTCTGGTCCACACGGGTCTCTATAGCCTCTGAACTCCTAAGAGAAACGTGTCGTTATCAGTCATTTATGAATCCATCAGATATTCATTGAGCACCTGTTATAAGCTGGATACTGAGAAAGGGAGCAGGATTTACCCAAATCGGAAAGACATGGTTCTGCCTTAAGGAACTGGGGTGACTGGGGGACACAAGATGAGAAAAGCTGCACTGTTCCAGGATCCTGCTCTGTGGAAGTGATGTAGGTACCAGGAGCGATGGGGCACAGACAGAAAAATTCAGGTCGGCCTTGGGGAGTCAAGGAAGATCTTATTTGACTCTTAGCATCTATTTCCTTCTGTTACCAGATTTTTTTTTTTAATTCTCAGACATAAGCAACTTGCAGCCAAGACATGTATCTTCTAACTCTTTACATCACAACCTGCACAGAACCTTTCACAGGATGGGAATCCATTCAGTGTTTCCCCATGGTGATTGCCTAAGATTGTGGGGATCTTCCATTACAGCAAGTGGTGACTCTTCCCGTTCCCTTGAGCATCTACAGAAGTCAGATGGAAGCTGTAGAGGGAAAAATACCTCTGCATGTTCCCGGATCAACCAGTGGGTGACCCAGGGCACTTGTGATATCACCTTTAAAATGCTTTCAACACAAGAAAGTGTCTCCTATGTCCAGGACAATTAAGGTCTGGTGTCCCCTTAAGGACATGAGAATGAATTCAATGAACTTCTGAGAAATTATTGCCTCCAAGGAGTCTCTTTCAGTGTAAGGCCCCCAACAAAAAGGCAAAAGACCAAGTCCTGTGAGGAGAACTTTGAGGGCTGATACCAAGGGAAAAGCCAAACCCTTCCCTTTGCTTCCACACCTCTTCCCAGGGGCTTCCAGCCATCCCTGGGTCCTTATGGTCCTTCCCCCCGGCCTGCCCACGTTGCACCCACTGACTCCCACGCTGTACCCAGACTTAACAGGTTCTTTCAGTGCTGCAGCTCTCCATGCTTAGGGCACCCTTGTCCCTCACCTGAGAGCACCTACTCCTTCTATAAGAACCAATTCACACGTCACCTCCTGGGTAAATAAAGCGTGCCCTGACTTCCCCGGGCAGAGTCAGCCTCTCCGTTCTCTCAGCAGCAAAAGGGTTTTATCTGTTTCTCTGTTGTGATGCTTGTTATCTTGTATTATAAGCAATTGGTTCAGCTGTTTAGACTTGAAGGACAAAAGTGAACTGGAATTCAGAGCCCGGACAATCTTCAGGGCACAGCAGAGGTCACATGGCCAGACAGAGGCTCTGGACTTAGCAGGAGTGTCAGAGTAGCAGTTACCACCTAAAAAAATCAGAAGCCCCTAGGTGCTCCCTCTGGGGAGTCTCCATTCACATCACTTGTCAGTCCCTCTGTGGCTCCTGTCCCTCTCCATCACACATTACTTCACACTGATTTTTTCAAAAGGAAAGGTGCAGGCAGCAATGAAGGTGAGCAGGCAGGCAGGAAGAGAGAGGAGGAAGAAGCATTTTTATTTATCTGATTCAGTTGGTCATCTTGGTTGTTCCCCCTGGTCCTGGGACTAGTTTCCCCCAGGTTCTTAGGGTCTGTGTGAACCATACCTGACCAGAGACATGGACCCAACCACTACTCCACCAGGGCACACCCAAATCGTTTTTTAACAAAAGAGAATTCCCTGCTGGAACTTCTTCCATTTTCTCCCGTATTTAGGGTACAGGATCCAGGTCCAGCTTTCCCAAAACTGGGCAATTTATAGCCAGAAGATCGTGACTTCCTTTCTCTCCCCCCTATACAAAAACAGAAAGCAAATTGGACATCAAAAGCCACTTTAAAATCAACATTTGATGACTTAAGAGTAAATGAATGAGAAACACACGGCTTCGATTTCCTTTATGACACGCCAGGGCTCTTTCTGGGCTCACTCTCCATGGCCGCCCAGCTACTGGTGAGAGTAGAGTTGCCTGATTCTCACATCATCAACAGATGGCTCCCCACGCTTGGAAAATGTCCCCATGGCTGAGGAAGCGAACTGCCGGCTCCCCAGATCGGTTTTGCGCCTAGTGGTGCTTTTGCCTGCTTCAGCATCTTATTCAGACAGGAAGAAGGGCCACACCCACTGGTCCTGAGGCCTGGGGCAAAGAAGGGGAGCAAAGAACACAGTACCTCTCCCAGGTCGAATGGACCTGCCACCCTTTTCTCTCCATGACAGAGTCGTGTGGGTAGATGACATGGCATACAGGGCAATGTCTGTCTGCAGCAGAATCAAGGCTGACTGACCGCGCTACGAAGATCAGGTCACCAGGAGTCCTCCTGTCCTGGGAGTGTATTCACCAGCTGCGGCCTTCTTTTGTTCCCTGAGAGTTGGGGGACTTAGCTGCTTCAGTGGCTGGAGGGAGACCTCAGGAGACGTGGCCCCTGTTCGAGGGTTGCTGTCAGAGAAGAACGTGAGCTAGACAGTCAGGGTGGCAACTCCAGGACGTCTTTATTCTCAATGCAGGGATGTCTCACCTTGTCCCAAGGCCTTGTCTTGGAGTGATTGCTGAATGGCTGGGAACTGAGCATTATGCTTGAAGAGAGATGGGGGGAGGGGAGGGGGAGGGGAGGGGGGGAGGGAGAGGGAGGGGGAGGGAGAGGAGGAAGAAGCATTTTATATATTTAGTTGTTCACCAAGACAAACAACTCAACAACATAAAGTACTTCCCTTCCCCTCTCTTCCTGCCTGCCTGCTCACCTTCATTCCTGCCTGCACCCTTCCTTAAAAACAAAACAAAAAACCAGCTTTCCAACACCGAGTTGTTCTGGCAAACAAATACGGCACAGCCCGACCAGGTTGGCAGGGGCTGAGGAGGAGCCACCAGATGTCCCACAGCAGAAGAAAGGCCCTGTTGACCTCATTTCTAGGTCTGGCATTTCCAGCACCCAGTGGGTGCTGCTCAGAACCCTCTGCGCCCTCCCTTCCCATCAACATTTGCTGATGGTGAAAATAAGTTCAAATGAACATCAAGGAAGGGCATTGGGGTGAGGCTGAGTGAGGGCTAGGGAGAAAAGTCATAAAAAGTTGAGTACTGGAGGGATGGGCATAGGAAAGACTTGGGAGCTGCCTTCTCTTTCTGCCACCACTTACAGTTTTCAAAATCTATTTGTCGTTTGTCTTTCTTTCATTTTTTTTTTTTTTTTTTTTTAAGGAGAGGTGAAGGCAGGAATAAAGGTGAGTAGGCAGGTAGGAAGAGAGAGGAGGAAGAATTACCTCATTTCTTTTTATTTAGTTGTTCACACTAGCCGCTTCCCCACCAACCCAGGACTCGAACCTAGAGGTAAGTGGCCTGCTCCTTTTGAAGCAACTGACCTAACCGATACTGCACCCAAGTGTACCTATTTGTTTCTTTTTCTAAGAAGTGCCTGCTGTGGTCCAGGTTAGGAATGGGTCAGGGTACGGACCACAACAGATCAGGTCTTCTGGAACTTATCACCTGGCAGGAACCAGACAAGAAAATGAGCTGCTACAAGGGTGCTGAATAGTTAGGGACAGGCAGGATGTTCTGGGAATGTGACCAACTGGACTTCAGACCATCTGGGAACTTGAGAAGGCTTTCTGGAAAGAGTGATATGGAAGCAGAGATTGAAGCATTTGCCAGGCAACATGAGGTGAGGGACAAGACTGGGAGGAGCGAGGACCACCAGGTAAAGACCCTGAGGTGCAAAGTCTCAGTAATGCATTTGCTTTGCATGAACTTTTTCTTGTTCCATTTTTCCTCCCTGGAGTTTCAGGTTTCCAGATGGATACAGACGTATGTGTAAATACATGAATTCTTTTCCCTGGGGTTCCCAGATCCCCTGCAAATTGGCAAATGTGGCAGGAAACAGTTGGGATTGATGACACACTTCACTTCTCAAACTAGTATGTTAGAATTCTCGCTCTGCCACGGGAGATCCCTCACTTACAGGTGATGCTTGTTCATGCTTATCTTCTCAACAGAATTGTCCCTGAGTCTTTCCTTTCCATCCTTTTAGTGGATGATATGGATGAAAGCACAGGGATCACGACTGGAGTTGTGCAGAACATTCTGGAATCAGACAGAAGGTTCAAATCCTTGCTCCGCCGTGTGTTCTCTTGTAAATGTGGGAAAACAAATTCATCTGATTCTATTTCTCTATGTAAAATGGGGCTAATACAAGTGCCTATCTCATAGATTGTGAGGAGCAAAGAGGGAAAAAAATCCCCTCTGTGATTTGATCAGTACTGGCACAAACTGAGTCCACAGTATTGGCTGTTTGGGAGAGAGAGTCAGAGACAGACTTGAGACACAGAGCAGCTTAGAACTCCAGGGTTGAGAAAATTCAGATCTCAGTAGGCTGGACCCAAAGGCCAAGGCAGTCAAGATAAAATTTACTAAGAATAAATTCAAGGCTCTGCACTTTCTCTGTCTCTGTCTCTGTCTCTGTCTCTCTGTCTCTCTGTCTCTCTCTCTCTCTCTCTCTCTCTCACACACACACACACACACACACACACACACACACACACACACACCTTTATAAGGGTACAGATAAGGCAGAGAAACCAGCAGAACATATCTGGGAAGAAAAACTTATGGATTTTAGTAAATTATAGCCATAATAGGAGCTGTATGTACACATCTCAGGATGCATTACAGAAAGGCAGTCTCTAGACTGAGTGTGATGATGCAGTTCTGCTCCCTGGGTCAAATCAGCCTGGAGTATGGCAATATATTCTGGGTGTCACAGGAGCCCTGATTTAGAGGGTCCTTCTCAAAGCAGACATAAGTGATGATGATGAAGCACTAAAAATCATTACATGTGGAATGTTTGAATGATCGGCCATTTTGGGCCCAGAGTAGGAAAGGACCCCAAATGCTATCTTTCATTTGCACATTTAAGGAATGCCTCTTAAGGACAGGGTAATATGTCACCAGGGCAACCAGTCTCCATCTTCAAGGTGATACTGTGGAACTCAAGTTCCCTCCTCAAAACTGATGAGCCCATTGCTCAGATACTAGAAATGTCAGTGCTGATGGCTCACACCCTGTCCCCTGGCTGGGAACTGCCTCATCCAAGGCCATGCTTCCTTCTGGGGAACAGAGAGGTTGGGGGCAGCGGTGTGTGGCTAAATTGGGTAAGAAAGGCCTGGCCTCCTTCCACGTCTGGGATGACTCCAGAGGGACATCCCAGCCCTAGGGCGTCTTGTGGAACTAGGAGAGACCTTGGTTGCAAACACAGTGGGATTGACTTTGACCTTCTTAATCTCACCATGCTTATTTTCTTATAGGGATGGCTCCTCATCAGAGTCTGGCAGATGGAAGGGTGCAGACCAGCTAGCAGACTACAGTGTTGACAGGGCTGAGATTGGAGGCAGCACCAAGGAGAGGCAGTCCATCCAGATGTGGGAGCCCACTGAAATGAGATCCAACATGGGGCATGACTGGGAAGGTGAGATAGATTTTAACCTCCAGTGAGTCCTAAAAGGAAGGTGAGAGAACTACATTCTTTATGACAATCCCAAGGTTGGTTTCAAGCCCACTCAGAGGAGTGGCCCGCGCTGCCTCCTCCAGGCCTCCGGGATCTCAGCCCAGAGACCACTCAGAGGGACCCCTTGTTTCCAGCTGCCGACACCACCAACCACCAGAGTGCTCCAGGCCAGGGACAAGTGCTCTGCTTGGGAGGATTATGCTTTCCTGCCCTCAACCCCACTCCATCCTAAGAGAAGTTGAACTCAGAATAAAAGCACTCCATTACAGGAAATGAAGTTCTGTTGTCAGGACCGCCCAACCGAGAAAATATGAACAAGATGCCTCAGGCCACTGATGAACTTCCAACTCTTCCAACCTGGAGGGAAGGCAGGGAGCTGGGCAGTGGTCCCAGGCACGCCCACATCGTGCTCAGCCAGGCTTTACCCAAGTTTGAAAAGTCCCTGACTGTAGCCCCATGCACAGGCACAAAATGTCTTAGCTCCCTTGGCTATACACTTTCCCTATCGAATAGCAGAGAGATGTGGGGTGGTAGGGGGAGGGCACTGGGCTCTAGATCAGCCTTGCAACCAAGCAGCTGTGTAAACATGGCTGAGTATGTTCACCTCTCTGGTTTCTTTATCTATGTAATGAGATCTTGGGCTTCTGAAATTCTAATATTTCTTCTATCTAATCTAACTTCTGAGGAAGAAAATGGAAAAGTTTCCCAATATGACTGGAATCTCACAGCCAACGGCAAAGCTCTCTAATCCCTCAGTCGAGTTTCTACTCTCCTTCTCGTGAGATGCCTCTTCAAACCCCATTCTGGTGTTTCCCTCAGGCCTTCAGGTCAAGGTGATGACTGATGAAACTACAGGCTGATGAGGCAGAGTTTTCCTTTCAGGTTTAGATACCAGGTTGGATCACCTCCCAGCCGAATTCTCTTGCTCACATTCCTTCCTCTATATTCTCAGTACCAGAAGTCCTCTTCGATTCTCCATCATGGCCCCCTTTCTTCATACCAGCTGAACTGTCCTGAAACTTAGATAATAGATGCCCTTGATGGAGTCCAGCACTTCTTTAACAGCCCAATCTTCAGGGGATAGCTGGAGCAAATGAATCAGCTAGTATGTATGTATGTATGTATGTATGTATGTATGTATGTATACTAGGTGAGAACCTACATGCCAGAGACTATGGGTAGCAAAGAATATGAAATAGTCTCCACTGTGAGTAGGGATATAAGGAATTATGAGATGTAATCTCTCTCTTGCCATCCTCATTACTTAATGTAAATTCCTAGCTATTTCCCCTATACTGGGGTCATCCAGATGACCACATTTCCCAGGATGGCTGGGTAACTGAGTGAGGACAAGGATCCCTCAGATAGGTTCCCCCAGGCTAAAATGTATACTTCCACAGGTGATGCCTGATATCCATTAGCTATTATCATCTGAGACTATGCTCCACTCTCTGGAAGAACACCTCTTTTGACAGAATGACAAGATCAGGAAAGACTAACATAAATGGTGCTTTAGTTATTCCTTGCTATATGTAACAGAGTACTACAAACTTATTTGGTTCCAACCAGCATGCATTTGTTGTCTTATGGTTTCTGTAGTCAGGAATTTAGGCACAGTTTAGTAGGGTCATCTGGTGGAGGGTCTCTCATAAAGCTGTAGTCAAGTTGTTGGCCAGGGTTGAGGTCTCATCTGAAGCTCAACTAGTGAATGACATAGTTCCAAGAAAGATTATTGGCAATATTTATTTCCTTGCAGTTTGTCAGTCTGAGGCAATTCTCAGTTGCTTGCCATGTGAGCTTCCCCAACACAGCCACTTACCAGGGCAAGCTAAGAAGGCAATAGAGGAGTCTGAGTCTGCTAGCAGAGGGAAGTAATACAAGCAAGAAAGGGACACTACCACTTTTGCAGCATTTTATTTGATAGAAGTTAGGTCATAGGTCCCACCCACACACAAGGATGTGGGCACCAGGAGACAGAGCTCACTGGAGTCATCTTAATATCTGCCTACCATAGGAGAGAGGCAGAAAGACAACACTGAGCATAAATCTTTGTGGTTTCTTAGCTGTGACATCAGAAACACATGAAACAAAAGGAAAAATAGATAAAATAGACATCATCAAAATTTTAAACTTTCATGTTTCCAAGTGCACCGTCAATACAGTGAAAGGACTACCCACAGAATGAGAGGAAAAAATATTCAAATCATGTATTTGATATGGACTTGTATTACAACTGATAATAAAAAGACAAGCAATCCAATTTTAAAAATGAGCAAAGAATCTGAAGACGTATTATTCCAAAGGGATTTTACAAATGACCAATAAGCACATGAAAAGATACCCAATATCACTAGTCATCATAAAAATGTAATTAAAAAACAACAATGAGATATCACCTCACATCTTCCAGTATATCTAGAATAAAAAAAAAAACAAAAAAACAAGTATTGTCAAGGAAGAAGAGATACTGGAATCCTCACATGCTCTGGTAGGAATGTGAAATGGTGTACTTTCTTTGGAAAATAGTCTGGTGGTTCTTCAGAACAAGGCATAGAGTTACCATGTGACCCAGAAACACCACTCCTATATATATATCAAAAAAACCTAAAAAAACAAAAAACAAAATCCAGCATATGTCCAAACAAAAATTGTACATATATGTAGCCCCTGTGAAACACAGTAGGGAGATTCTTCAAAAAGTAGAACATGGAAATCCCATATGATTCTGCTATCCCACTTCTAGGTTTTTATCCAAAAGATATAAAAACACTAATTCACAGAGATTTATGTACCCCCATGTTTATTGCAGCTCTATTCACCATAGCTAAGAACTGGGAACTACCTGAGTGTCCAATGTCAGATGAATGGATGTGATATATACACAATAGAATACTACACAGCGCTTAGAAAAGATTAAGTCTTGTCATCTGAATCAAATGGAAGAATCTAGAGGGGATGATGCTAAGTGAAATAAATTGAAAGAAGAAACCAGATGACTCTCATAGGTAGAATGTGAATAGACAAATCAAAGGAACAGTTGAACAAAATCAGTGCTTGGACACTTGCAATAGAACTAAGGTTACCAACAGGGAATGGAACGGGGGTAGGTGGTAAGTGGTAAAGGAACCCACTGGACAGTGGTGAAGAGCACTTGGTGACCTGGTGGAGGGCAGGGTGTGTTGACATGTACCAGAGGAATGGGGAAACTGCACATATGAGTATTTTAATTCGTTAAAAAAAGTTACTGCAATAAAAAATTGAATTGAAAAAAAAACTTGTACACAAATGGTACGAACAGTATAATTCAAAAAAGACAAAAAAGGCAAATGACACATATGTCTGTCAACTGATAAACAAATAAACATCATTTGACATATCCATTCAATGGAAGAGCATTCAACAACAAAAAGAAGCAAAATCCTATCCCCTGCTACAACAGAATGAGCAGTGAGAACATTGTACAAAGTGAAAGAGGACAATCAAAGACCACATGTCACATAATCACACTTATATGAAAATGTCCAGAAGAAGCTAATTTTTAGAGACAGAAAGTAGATGGTGGATCATAGGATTAGGAGGAAGGAGGGATTGGGGCTGATGACATGGTGTGTGGAGGTTTCTTTTGGGTAGTGTTGAAAAGGTTCTAAAATTAATTGTGATGCTGCACAGTTCTCTGGAAATACTATAATCCACTGGATTGTACAGTTAAATGGGTGGACTTTATGGCAAAGCCGTGTGTGTGTGTGTGTGTGTGTGTGTGTGTGTGTGTGTGTGAGAGAGAGAGAGAGAGAGAGAGAGAGAGAGAGAGAGAGAGAGAGAGAGAGAGAGAGAGAAGAGAATCTAATTTCCTGGAATAGAGATTTTTTTTTTTAAGGAAAAGTGCAGGTAGGAATGAAGGTGAGTAGGCAGCTGAGGGACACGTGTGTTCAGCTGCTGTCACGTGGGACACTGGGGTTCCTGCCTTCTAGAGCCCTTCTCCTTGATGCCGGAGTGAGCCCTGTCCTGGCTGTCTGCAGACAGTCTGGGGGTAAATCTGGCGTGATTGCTGTGCTACCTTTGTTTTCTAACATGTCCTGGCCTCTTACCTCCAGGGGAATGGCCTGGCTCCTGGACGCGGAGCTCCTCTGGCTCCTGCTGCCTTTCCCCTGCCTGCAGGAAGGGTCCAGCTCAGCCTTCCTCAGCAACAGGCATCTGTCCCATTAAGCCCTCAGCAGAAAAGTAGTATCTCCCCTCACCTGCCTCTGTGGAGGGCCATCTCCAGTCCCCTCCCTACAACTCTCTTTAAAGGCAGTGGTGACAGCCTCCTGGGCCATGTGCCACAGACTCCTCTCAGGCTGTCACACCCCAACTCCTCCACAGTCGTTTCTCCCGCCCCTCCCAGCTCTGTCCCTTAAGATCTCAAACCATGTTTTGCCACTTATTTCCTGCTAAGCTACAGGCATGAAAAGAATGATTGTTTCGAGAAGCAATTTTAGAATGAATAAAGCACTGGCGAAATTAAGCTAAAGCTGCCAATGTGTTGCTCTGGGCGGTGGCCCCTGCAGGCCAGGAGCTCTGGGCATGGGCAGTCAGGGGACATGAGGCTCTGTTGAATCGCATGTGCAGTATCCCTGCCCAGATCTTCTCTTTTTCAGCCAAACCCACTTCCTCTGCCAAAGGAGAAAAGCTCTTCTGTTGTAGGAAAAGGCACTCATGGGGCAGGGGTTGCCTTACGCTGTATGGCGGATCCTTTCTGGTTTCCCCTGTTTTACAGTATTGACCACTCCTTTGACCTTGTTTGTGAAGCATGTCCTAGGATCCACGCTGGTGCCCGGCAGTGGGGAGCAGCCAGGAAGCAGACAGGTGTCTGGGCCAGCAGGGCTGTGTTTAATCACATTCAGAGCTGGCCTCAGGGCTCCATTTAGAATACATTTCACTTATATATGAAATCTGAAAACCAGAACAACTAAACAAAACTCAGACGAGGGGAACTAGTTTGGTGATGACCCGAGGGGAGAGGTCTGGAGAGGGGGAAAAGTGAGTGAAGGTAGCTGAGAGGGACAGACTTCTGGGTATAAAACAAGGTATGGGGGTGAGAAGCCCAATACAAAGACTCTCGTCATGGTTCTGCCTTGCCGACAGAGGAATGGATGGAGAAGAGGAGGTAGAGATACACAATGGAATGCTGCTCGGCTAACTAGAAAGATGGAATCCTGTCATCTGCAGCAATGTGATGGGCCTGGAGGTCCAGTTATGCCTAGTGAAATAAGTCAGAAGGAGAAAGACATCGTCTGATGTCACTCTTATGTGCTATGTAGAGAAACCAAGTAAATGAACCAAATCAAACAAAAACAGACTTGCCATCTGTAAGATCAAATTAGTGGTTACCAGAATGAAGCGGGGAGAGGGTGGGTAAATTGACGAAAAGGGGTTAATTACATGGCGAGGGACAGAATCGGGCTGTTGGCAGGGATGCATGTGATCCATTCAGAGGCCGCTGCACGGTGGCGCTCACCTGAAACCTGCGTGATGTTATACTGGGATGTTACCTCAAGCAGTTTTTCATTAATACGAAAAACAACAAAATTGTATGAGAGATTAACAAGTTGCTAAGATGATAAACAGACATTGTGGTTGTCTTTTCTCAGTGTCTTCAAATGAGGGATCATTCCGTGCCATACCTGAAACAAATACCACGTATTTCAATTATATTTCAATACAAGTTTTTATTGAAACAAAGAACACGGCAATGAGACTATGATTTCTTGGTTCCCCATATGGTGACCTTGACACAGAGCCATAAAGGTGATGGGATAGCATCTGTTCAACAGCAAAACTTCTGGAGCAGAACCGTTTTCACAGCTCAGTCCTGTGTCCCCTTGGAGTTTTCTAACCTCCATCCCACCTGTGGCATGCAGAAAACACCATCTACCTTGAGGTCTGTTTGGAGGGCCCAGCGGGATAAAGGCTGTAAAACACGCAGTGCAGTGTCAGGTGTGAGGACTCCCAGGGATGCAGCCCATGGCTACGCCCGAGAGCCTGGCTTCCTGTCCACTGCGCGATGGTGCGTCTGTGGCCAGTGGATGTGACTGTGTGCTCCAAGACAGGGGTTGCTCAACTTGGCTGAGTTTGAGAATTACTGTGGGAACTTTTTAAAAATACTCAGATTTCCAAAAGCTCTGACCAAACCTACTGAGCTGGAAACCCCAGGAATGGGGCCTGGGGTTGGTACCCTTCTCTCTTCTGCAGCTCCTGTTTGGGACTAGAGGTACAGGCTCCCATGAACTCCAGGCCTCCTTCTGTCCACTTGGGGATTAGCATGCTAGCCAATCTTGCTTCCTCAGCTGTGGTGGGTCTCTCCAGAGTCAGGCTGCTATTCGCAAGGCCTTGATGAAAGGCAAGACAGACAGGAGAGGTCAAAGTTCACAAAAGCTGCTCCGCCTTCTGTTTCATTTACAAGTGGCTGTCACCTCATTAAACCCAGTCCCCCTCCACCTCATCCCTCACCCCAGTCCACCCCACAAGGCCTACGCTGCCCTCCTCCTTCAGCCCTGGATAGGAGGCACTCACACATAGGCTGGACACCGGTGGTTCCATGGCGGACAGATGACCCCCTGGAGCTGTCCATCCACACCCCCTTGGGCGAACCCAGCCCCTCAAACTAGCCCCTTGCCTGGTTAAGAGAATGTGTTTGACAAACTTAGTTAACGTGGGCATCTATAAATGCAGAGGCCTGGCATTGAACGATCTTGGAAATGGATGCTGTCACCCTGGCAGAGTCCTCAGGAGGACGAGGGAGAGAGGGAGAATAACACACCCTGCCAGCCATTCACTTGGTGTGCTGGGTGGGCTTCCCTCCTCTGAGCTCCGGTCTCAGCACCTGTGTGAGGTGCCTCAGATGAGAGAAGGACTAGAGTTGCACACAGAGAGAGGGCTGTCTGGAGGTGGGAACCTGTGTGCTCCTTATAGGCTTCATGCCAACATTTGGGTGGTGGAGGGCTCGGAGGAGGCAGCCCCTCTGGAAGGAAGGGCTGGGGGCTACTCTGGAAACTCGGGGAGTAATTATCAGCTTCAGGATGTGCTGTGCCCTTGTGAAGGGAGACCCCACATCCCCGCCAGGCAGGTGGGCTGCCACCTGGGCTCTCCCTGGAGAAGGAGGCCAAGAGCATGTGCCTGGGGCTGTCACCAAGAAGAGGGGAGGAAATTAATCCAAAGGAATGACAAGGAGAGACAGAGCCAGGAGAGAGAGAGAGACAGCAAAGGAGGGAAGGAGGGAAGAAGAAAGGCAGAGTTTGACTTTGTTATGAGAATCCGTGACCTTGGTCCTGGGGTCAGGACCCAGGAGTGTGCCTGACAGTAAATGGCTTCCTCCGGTTACTCAGGCTGGAGCCCTAATAGCCTTTCCAAGCTCCCTCCTCTCTTGAGATCCTGGATGTAGGCAGACCCCTGGGTCAAACCAGCTGGGTGCTGGGTCTGAGGGTGGCCCTCAGAACCAGCTTGGGTGAGCAGGGGAGGCTACCCTGGGAAGCAAGCTCAGAGTCACCAGGTGTCCCACCCCTGAGGACGGGTGCCCCCCACCCCTCTGCACTCCCCACCCTCAGCCTCCA
The DNA here is from genome assembly GCA_004363575.1 of Solenodon paradoxus. Lineage (NCBI taxonomy): Eukaryota > Metazoa > Chordata > Mammalia > Eulipotyphla > Solenodontidae > Solenodon > Solenodon paradoxus. Next base: position 223,079 of record RJWH01001966.1, on the reverse strand, counting down.
GCAAGGCTGGGAGGTGGCCCTGGAGGGCAAACAGTCATCTGTTCACCTTGAAGCTGGCCCTGTCCTCACTGCTCCAGGACCAGCTCCCTGGAGCTCAGTGCTGGCCCTGGGCTGTGCTGTGTCGGGTGTGGGGGTGGGGAGCACAGTGTACAAGGTTGAGGTGAGGGGAGGCAGGACAGGTGAACAGCACAGGTCAGGGACACACAAAGCTTGCTGTGTCTCTGTCTGCCCCTCCTCTGCAGCCCTGAGCCCTACTCTTTCAGTCCTGTGTCTGCCAGGGGTCCTGAGCTGCCTGGCCTTGTCGCCAGCACTGACAGCTCTTGTCAAAGCCTCTCTAGGCCTTATTCATGCTGCAGAGGTGAGGACAGCTGCAGTCCTGACTCAGATAGGGCATGGGGCCACTACTGACCCCTGGCCTCCCTCCCTGAAAGGTGGGTGCCAGGAACAAAGCCACTGGTGTCCCCCCACCCCCAGGCTCGCCTTCCTGAGATGCCCCACCCCCTGCACCAAGTAGCAGGAGTGCCGGCAACTGAATTACTCAGGATCAATGGTGTAGAAGCCCCACGAAGCTCTAGGAGCACGGGAGGGAAGGAGCACAAAGCAACCTCAACCTGGCTGCAAAATCTGGAACCAGAAAAGGGAGTGTCATAAGACCTGGGGACTCCCTTAGCCCTGGTACCCTGGGCTCCTGGCTTCATGCCAGCACCTTCAAACCACCCCCAGTCCTCAAGGACCAAGGCCAACCAGGGACTGTGGGCAAGGCTGAGACCCTGACAGCAGGCCAGGGGTCATGTCCTTCACTCTCCCAGTTCTCGAGGACAAGCCAGCATGGGGAACACGTGTGTACATCCTGTTCTCAGGAAGATCACCTGAGTACCTCCAGGGCTCCCCACATCTCACAGGGAGCTTTCCTTGCCTGGCAACTCCCAGGTCAGAGCCAGCACTGCCTGTGGAAGCCTCTCTGCACAGTGGGGAGCACCCAAGTCCCCCTACCTCTCCTCTCCCCTCCCCAAAGACAGTTGGAATAGCAGAGTTAGGCCTGTTGTTTTGGGGACTCTAGATAAAAATGTTAATGGTCTGTGCTGAGCTGAGCCTTGTCTCCTCTCTAGAAGGATGGCTGGAAATCTGGAATGACCCCTGAGTTGAGGCACCATGAGGGCATCTGGTTCCCCTGCACCCATGGTGGTGATGAGTCTGGGGTGTGGATCATGCAAAGCCCAAGGACCTGGGGGTAGGGTAACAACCAACAAAATAAATAAACAAATAAAAGTGCTTCCTCTTCCTCTTCCTTCCTGAAAAATGCTTCTTCCACAGGATACGGGGATTCTGGTGGTGGGTGTGGTGTGAAATAGAGATTGAGATGAAGTTGCAATATCCTAAAATGAACATAGCCTTGTGAAGAAAAGAAATAATAAAGATTGCTATTTTTAAAATGCTGCTTCTGCTCTTGAAAAAAAATGTGTCTCAGCCTCCTCACCTCTGAGCTGCATGTCACTGGCCAGTTTGCTTAACTCTGCTCCTGGTGTTGAAAATACCTGTTTTATGGAACTTAGTTAGAGGACACCGAGAAAACACCCAGTGAGGCATGCTGCAGGTGAACAGAATTATGTGATCCAGTCAAGCAAATTGTTCTCTGCAGTAATGGTAGGTGCCACCACACTGTCTGAGATGACACCCATCCCTCCCCGCCCAAGGGCCCTACACCACTTCTGGGGGTTCTACTTCCAGTATATTGGATCTAAAGACTGAGCTACTATACCCGCTTCTCTAAGACACTGACTTTGTGGTTTCAGGCAAGAGACTGGGGGTGCTCCTTCTCCCAAATCAGCAGTCTCGGTTTAATCTCCTGCTTCTGACATGGATTTCAGGGTTTCTCATAGTTAGGGACTGAGCGCAGACATTCATCTCACAGGAGTGGACACTCAGTTGGTGGCAGAGTAAACTGAACCAGCAGACTGTCTTTCTACAATGAAGGCCCCTCCTGATCCAAACACACACCTCGCTCTCTCTCCTTCAGCACGGCTGTCCATCTGTCCATCCAGCTGGGATCTGAAGAGGCTGGAAAGAGGACAACGGGCGCCTTTGACCATCCACAGAGCACCTGGTCACTGGGAACTACAGATTCAGAACACCGGTTCCAAAGTTAGACCAACGTGGCTGAAAACCTCCCTCTGCTGTGTGACTGCAGTGACCTCAGGGAACCAGTGGACCACTTTGGACGTCATGGTCCTCATCTGTAAGTAGAACAAACATTAAAAAACATAGTGAATTTCTCTCAATGCTGTTGTTGGAAGCCTTAAATAAGATAATACATGTAAGAGGCTCCCCATGGGCAACAGTGTTGAATATTTCTTCTTTCTTTCTTCCCGGCCCCGGATCTTGAACCTGAGTCCCTGGGTGTATACATGGCATGTACCTTAGCCGCGGAGCCATCGGGAGGGCGCCCAAATGTTGGATATTGATGTGACTGACACACTCAGGTTCCAGAATTCCACCTGGGCTGGAGGGCAGGACGCTGAGCCTGGGGTGTGGTCACAGGTTCTTCATCTGCTTTCTTTTCCTCTTTGGTGCTTCTTCATAGGCCGGAGAGGTAGGGACGGAAATCTGCTTTGTAACTCCTGAAAAAAGTCCTGGAAAATTCTGTAACTTTAGACAGGAAAAAAGCCAGACACCCCGGCTGGGCCAGGATAACTGGCAGCCTTTCAGGCCTGCTAGAGGAGGGGTGTGTGTGTGTGTGTGTTCGGTGTGTGCGTGTGGGTGTCCGTATGTGTGCATGTGGTATTTGTGTGTGGTGTGTGCATGTGTGGTGTATGTGTATGTGCATGTGCATGTGTGACTCTAGAACCACAAGAAGCTCAGGGAAGCCAGAGGCTCTCTCCCTCCCTACTGTCCCCTGTCCCCATGGGTGGGGGGCGGCCTCCTCTCAGCTTCTCCCCCACAGTGCAGGGGACTATGGAGAGTTGGTCAGCGCCTTGCAGTGCTGGCCTGGGCAACTGCCTATTAAGAATATAAGAATATCATGGAAGGTGAAAATTCCCCTCACCACTCCCAGGGCACCCTGATTCCCAAGGGAAATTTCTCTGGCTCAGAACTGGGTATTCTGAGGGTGAAGTCATGACTATGTGCCTATAACATGACCACGCTCCCCGTCCCCTTCCAGGTGCTTCCTTTCCGCTCCTCCAACCCACTCCCTGCCTCCCCTCCAAAGAGGGAGCCCGGAGAGCAGGTGCCGGGCTGCACTGGCCCTTGGGATGGGAGCCGGAGTCCAGAGGTGGGGGAGCTGGAGGGGCAGGCAGACCAGCTGGCATCTCCCTGGAGGCTGCAGAGAAGACTGTCACCAGCAGCCTCCCCCTACCTCGCCCCGCTCCCTGACCTCGTTCACATCAAAGTGGGGACCCTTTTCCCCTGAGCTTTGCTCCCTGAATGGATCTAGGTCAACCCTCAGGCTCCCTGAAGCTGCTGATGGACAGATGGTAATCGCTCGGGGACATTGAAAGAAGAGCCCTTGAGGCCCTCTGCCTCCTGCTCCCTGACCCGCACCCCACCTCGCAGCTCTGGGACAGTCTCGCAGTGTGTGCTCGGACGCTGGGGTTAGAGGCCACCGCAGCTAGAGGTGGGAGACGCAGGAGACCACCTAAATCCAAGTCAGAAAGGCTGTGGGAACCACAGAGGGCCCAGTAGGAAGAGGGGCGAGGCCAACCCTCAGGTTTATGGAGGGGCTGTGAGGGGAAGGAGAGGCACATTCCTGCGACCAAGGCACTTAAAATATCATTGTAGCCAAGGCGTCCTAGCTTGTCACTGCTATTTCCTTCCATTATTTCTTAAATAATATTTCATTGACTTGTTTTTATTAGACAAAATTGTACATCATATCAGCCTCTGTTCCTGATCAACACAGAAGTTTTGTTTTGTTTTTGCTATATTGAGCCAAAAGAAAATCGGCTAAGAGCTTACTATCATTTAGCTTAGCTGCAAGCACATGGGAGTAAATGCACATCTATTAGGCTTTTGTGTGGTTGCTCATGCTTTCCACATTTCTACAGTGCACCTGCAGCACTTTTACAACTGAGTGTTTATGAGTCAAACTCTATCTTGAATTCACTCGTCACCCCAAACCATGACCTCCTCACTATGACTTCTCTCTACACCAGAGAATAGAAATTTCCAGGCTTTCTACTAAAAATGTAGGGGACCACGATTTACAACACCAAAGTGAGAGCTATCCGCTTAGAGACAATGAAACACTCCTGCGGTGGATTCATGATACTTGATTAAAACCTGTTCCCACGCGCTGGCGTGGCGGCGCTTCGCGAGAGAAAATCTGGGAGACTGCTGCCATCTGGTGTCAACATCGAAAACTGTCATTTTACTCACTTTACATCACATTAATATTTTAATAACATTAAACGATATGGTAAGAAATTATCTATATTGATCTAGCACAACCCTTTAAAATGTCAATTTATCATATAAAGTCCATGTGGATAAAGAATAATCCTTTCAGTAAATGATTCTGGGACAACTGGCTACTCACATGCAAAGTAGGAAAGTTTTCTTATATACAAACATTCAGTTAAAATGAAGCACAGACCTAAATATAAGGCCTAACGCTAGAAAACTATTAGAAGAAAATATATAAATAAGTGCCCATGACTCTGGATTAGGCATTGTTTTATTATATGTGATACCAAAGTACAACTGACAAAAAAAAAAAGGAATTGGATTACAGCCAAATTTCTTTCACCAAATTTCAAACTGATGTTTACTAATTATTTTGTGATTGAATAAAAGGAACCACGGCACGCCCTTGTGGCTCAGGAAGCTGAGCAAAACCTAAGCAAAACCTGGTTTGTGAACTGGGGCGAGGAGGGTGGAGGTGGAATCAAAATAAACAAACAAACAAATAAATAAATGATTCTTCCTCTCCTTCCTTCCTTCCTTTCTTCAAGATAAATTATGAAGAACCTATAGGAGGTAAATTAGATACTTTTAGTATACTATTATAATGTGTTTATCATTGAAACCTTAAAAGCTTTAATCTAGTTAATAAATGTAAATCTTTTTTCATCTGAAGACTGTTTAAAATATTTTATAACACTGTTGTAAAAGTTCAACCATACCAAATTTTTAAGTTTGGACAGTAAAAAAACATAAACAAAATTTCCATGTTGCAAATGATATAATGAAGACAGTGAAAAAGACAACTCACAAAAGGGGAGGAAATATTTGCAAACAATATATCTGATAAGGGACTTATATCCAAAATGTATAAAGAACTTACAACTTAGAACGAAAGCTTAATTAATAAAAGGCAACCCAATTTAAATATGGGCAAAGTATTTGAATAGACACGTCTTCAAACAAAATAAATGAATGGCTAATAAAAAGCTGCACAATATAATCAGTCCTCAGCGAATTCAAATCAAAACCATAACAAAGAAAAAACCACTCACATCCACTAGGATGACTCCAATCAGAAATACTGGTATTTGTTGGAACACGAGTGAACCTTGCAAATATTATATTGAGTGGAAGAAGCCAGGCCCAAAAGATCATTGAAAGGTTTTTTCTCTGGGCTCCGCCAGGAAAGAAAGCCGATCAAACAGAAAGTCGAATAGCCAGGGCTTTATTGAGGTTTGCGCACCCGGGCGAGGTTCTCCGGTCCGCAGAACCCTGCCGGAGAAGTCACGCCCTAACAAAGGGAAGCGCGCTTTAAGCAAAAGAATTTTGCGGGCTTCATACATCGCGATTGGGGATTGGTCCTATGATTCCAGGTGTGGGCTTTGATCCCTCAGTCTGACATCAGCCACCTTTTTCCTGGGTATGGCCGCCGTTTTGTCCCTCTGGGCCAACCTAACAATCATATGTTGCAGAATTCTATCAATTTGAAGTATTCAAAACAGGCCAATCTATTGAGTAAAAAAAGCGGTGGGTCATGGCTGGGTGTCAGTGGGAATGGGGAGTGGCTGCTAAATGGATTCAAGGTTCTTTTTTGTGATAATGAAATACTCTAAAACTAGGTCATGATAATAGTTGTCCAATTGTGTGACTGTATTAAAATCACTGAATTTTATGGCATGTGAATTTTATCTCAGTAAAGATTTTTAAATGGCTAATTTAATGTTTCAACCTAATAGTTTATATGTCAGGAACTTTTCTGGGAACTTAATATGAGTCCTTTCATTTAATCTATTAATTATCTGTCAAATACAGGTACTCCTATGATTTTCATTTTGCAGGTGAACTGAAGTTCAAGAAATGAACCCCCACAATACTTGGGCTGCCTGTGTTCAGCAGTCACATGTTGCGGGCTTGCAGGTCCAGGGCTCAGGGACGGAAGACACCAACATGGGAGTTTTGGTGCCTGCCCACAAGAAGCTTCCAGCCTGGGAGGAGGCAGATGTAATGAATGATGGGAAATGATTAACATCCGCTGCCGTCAGTGCAGAATGGAGGCCGGCGCCAGGGAATGACTGTCTCCTGGCCTCCCTCTGTGACTGCTGGGATGTGGAACAGCACGAACATGGAGGGGGGAGGGCTATCCCTGAAGATGTTCCTCCCCCACCTGTTACCAACTTGCCTCATCTACTCGGCTGCTCAAACAGACTTCCTGTGAGTCAGCCTAGATTCTCCCTCTGCCCAATATACCAACCCCCAGTCCTACCCACTCTACTCCAAGCTGAGTTTCCAGCCTTCCCACTCGGCCCCAGTGCCCCATCCTAGCCTCAGCCACCATCACATCTCACCGAGACCTTTGCAGGGTCTGCCCCACAAGCATGTCTACCCCAGTATTTATCTCCCTACAAAACGTCCTGCACACATCACAAGTTCCAAAGAGTGAGCCTGGGGTAAGTAAATAGCTCCATAGCATGCCAAGAACGAATGGGTCAGGTGGGCTGTTAAAGAGGTGATATGAATGGCGTCAGGGCTGCAAGTGTGCTGACATGTTAGGGTGTGGCACACAGATGCACAGACAGATTGATGTGTATTTGGGTTGTGCTTGGGTACCAGTCACTATGACTGTGTCTGCACAGCATGTGAAAGAAGAACCCCAACCTAGTGATTAAAAGCCATTTCTCACTGCTGTGCACAGTTGCAGATGACTGTGATGGGCTGAGGAAGGATGTGAACAGAAATAGCTCAAGGTTGCTTGCCTAAAAGGACCCTGGGACCCCAGCTGATGACGGCATCTGGACAGACAACTACCAAGGCTGGCCACACGCTGGGCGACAGAAGGATGAAGAGATATCAAGAGATGATTAAGGGAACAGACGGAGAAGGGAAACTGAATTCTATTTCAGAATTTACCTGGCCTCTGTCCCTGGCGCCTAGGAGGAAGGTTCAAAATTCCTGGAATTTCCCAAATGAGAGGAGTCTTTGTTATCCATGTGGGCTCGAGGTGGACCCCTAGGTCATTTCAGAATGGCACTGATCATGTCCAAAGATCAAAGATCAACCATGTGATTAGAGCTATTGGGGACTTTGAGATGGAGACCAGGCTGAGTCCAGTCAGGTGACCAGTGACCTCACCTATCAGTCTACATACTGAAACCCTGATAGAAACTCCACACTGAAGCTTCAGGAGCCTTTCCGGTGGGTAATAAACATACATGTGCTGGAAGGGCCCAGGAACGCAGTTGTTTCATGTTTGGGACCCTCATCCCAAAGTTTGTTTGGCTGATCCTGATTTGCATCTTTTTATTGCGGTAACAAAATTGTGAGAGTAACAGAACAGCACAGCCCTGATTTTGGGGAGTCATCCTAATGCATTATGGAGCCTGAGGAGTAGTGAGAACCCCTGAATGTATAGCTGGTGATGGGGTTCAGGACCTAATATCCCCAAACATGGCACCTTGGTATACTGAATGTTTTAAATGGAAGAAGGCTGAGAAAAGTGGCAGGAGCAGGAAGGTCACTCCCTGCTCCCATGTCTTCTTCCCTGACACAGGTCATTAGCACCCCATGAGAAGTGCCTTCCCAGGACCCAGGAGAGGATCTCCTTATCCCTGAAGGGACATGTAGGAATGCTTTCTACACTTACCTCATGCTCCTTAGCCTATCTCTGTGCCTGCAACTGTCTGCTCTTCACCAAACTGAGCATAAAAATGCACAGACCTAACTCTTTCTTTGGGTTTTCATTTATGAAGTTTCCATGTCACAATGTGTACAAAAGAGACGGTTTCAGCTCTAGACATAGTCAGGAACCAGAGGCGTGGGAGGACTGGGCACTCGTGAGCTGGAGCTGGGGTCTGGAGAGGATGTTGCAGAGGACTGTGTCCTAACCTGTGAAATCGGGCCCAACCCTGGGCAGCTAGTGTGGGAACCACGTAGGGAGCCAGCACTCTCACCCCTGGGGGGCAGGGGGCATCTGCATTCACAAGACTTGCTTGGCACCAGCAGAGAGAGGAGTGTCATCAGGCAATGTCTACAAGTAGCCTGAGGTCAAGAGCACATTGAGAAAAATTGGGGATATGTCATGTGTCTCTGTCCTATTCAAATAGCCCTCCACTGCTCTGAGCTCAGGAGCCGGACCTGGTCTCCTGGGAACTAGCAGGTGGTGAGGTTACTCTTTCGAACCTGCTCTGGGCCTCCACCTTCCAGATGGAGCCCATCAGAACTGAAGTTAGGAGAGTGAAGCCAGTACTCCTGGGAAGAGGCAGTGGGGTTATGAGGGACGTGCAATTTCAGAGAACAGTTTCAGAATGAGTCAGCGCATACATGGGGACTAGACTGGGATTCCGAGAAAGTGATAGCACTTAAATAAGGCAGGACAGGAGACCTGGAGACAGAGGAGTGGTTTGGACGTGACTCGAGGGAGTGGGCTGGGAACTCCACCGGGGAGATGACAAAAGGCAGATAGACACTAAGACCTGCAGGGGAGTCCAGGGTCCCAGAGACAGTTATAAGGCAACAGCATCACAGAGCTCTCCAGGTCAACGCAGTGTTGCTCTGTCATACGGCTGAGCAGCGCAGACAGCCAGCTCCGGGGACACTAGGCCCGGAGTCTTTCAAGGAGAATGTAGGGAATCAAATGAGTAGGTCCAGGAGGACTTGTGGCCTCACTGAGGGTGAGCAAAGATTGGTTACTAAACATAAAGACGAGGTCTGGTGTGAAAACTGAGAAAAGTCCTTCTCTAGTTTAGGGGTCTGGGAGGGCTTGCTGGGGGCACCTGCTCTGACCCCTCTGACCTCTGAGTAAAACAATTAGCACTTCCCAGAGGCATTAAGCCAACATTTGGGGCGGGGGGGGGGGGCACTAAAAATAAAAGCCCCAGATGGGCAAGCAGTACTATTTTTCATTATAAACCTTTTACTTTATTTTTCGAAAAATGATGTGCATATATAACTTTTAATTTAAAAAATGAAAAATTATTTTCTTATAAAAACTGTATCACAACGCTAAAGTGAATCCTCCCACTGGCTCTAACCCGGGCAAGGTATACACTTTACTGCACCCACAGTACTGGATTTTTCTTTTTCTATTTTTTAAAGGGAAAGGTGCAGGCAGGAATGAAGGGGAGTAGGCAGGCAGGTAAGAAGAGAGGAGGAAAAAGTATTTTATTTTTATTTAGTTGTTCACACTGGTTGCTTCTCCTGGACCCGGGGCTGGAACCCAGGGGTACGTGGCCTGGTTCTTCAGAGACAATTGACCTAACTGCTGCTCCACCAGGGTGCACCAGGTATTGGTTATCTACAAGGCCCAGATTTCAGCTGCTGAAGGTTCAGAGGCTGCTTAGCAATTTTTAGCCAGCGAGTATTTTTTTTTAAAGAGAAGGTGCAGGCAGGAATGAAGGTGAGTGGGAAGGCAGGAAAGAAGAAGCATTTTATTTTTATTTAGTTGCTCATACTAGCTGTGACCCCCTGGGTCTGGGACTAGAACCCAGGGGCACGTGGCTAACCGCTGCTCCACCAGGGCGTGCCAGCCAGCAAGCATTTTTAATTGCTGTGTCCATTTTTTCACACAACATATTGCACCTAATAGACTACAATATAGTATGTATTTTTAAAGGGAAGCTACAGGTAGGAAGGAAAGAGAGCAGAGAGGCAGACAGGCAGGAAGGGAAAGGTGGAAGAAACATTTATTTATTTCATCTTGGTTGTCCCACTCCACCTCGGTCCCAGGTCATGCTGCTGCCAGCCCCCAGCCATGGACTTCCGTGCTCAGCCACTAGGGAGCGCCAAAAGTAGAACTTTACATGCACAGGGAAACCCAGAATTTGTGTCTGCTTTTACGGTGATACTGTTCATGGAGTGGTCTGGAGGCGTACTGCTGTTTCTGCATCTCAGTGTAGGCATGCTTCAGCCTCTCTTGCTGTGTCACCCTGCTTCCCGGGACACACAGATCTGGGGTAAAAAGATGTCAGGTTATTTTCCGTGGTTAAAGAAAGCCACCGTACCTGGCAAGAGCGGAAAGACACAGTCCTGTGACTGCTACAACTCTCCCCAGCCCCTGCCTTGTGTCTGGACTCCAGCGTGTGTGCGTGGAGGCCACTGCCTGATCCTCTGGGTTGGTCCTGAGGTACCTTGTTTCTCAAACACTCATAAGCCCAGGGGTCTTCTTCATCTCCATATCAGCTTTTTCTAAGTGTCGTGTGCTCGTACCTTTCTCTAGAGAAGCCTGGTTTACTAGAAACAGTCCAGTTCTGTAGACCTTACATAACAAATAGCTCATGTGTATTGCTAAAGTTAAATCCGTTGGCATGGTAATATGTACCCTGGAAATAGGGACGGGAATTAGAAGGCTGTTCTTGAAATTCTCCCCAACTGTGCTGTCACTCCAGCTTTTCCTAGCTCAGTCCAACGTAACATATTGCTCTGCAAGGCTGTGCTGCTTGCAAGAAACAAAAGGAGAACTAGTTGAACACTTTAAGCAAGAAGGCCAAGATATGGCCCTCCTTCCTGGTGTTCAGGTGACTATCTCCCGCCTGGGAGCCAAGAATAGCAGGCCTACTTCCCAAACAACGGTCTGAAAGCCAGCACCTCCATCAGCTCACTAACTGAACCACAGCTACCCCAGGTCTGCAAAGGGCAGATATATATGCAGCTACACCAACTGCTGACCCAGATCTTTCAGATGCTGCCTTCGCCCAAGCTCCCACACCATGTTTCAAACATAGACTGTAGACATGTAGTGTGTAGAGCAAACCCAACCTGCAAATGTTATTTGCTTGGCTGCCAAAGTGTTTTCTACAAGTGATTAGTTTGCAATATACTGAGATGTCATGTAAACATCTGGGTGTCCTAAGTCGCTGGAAAAAAGAGAAACTATCCGCAGCGAGCAACAACACCGCCCTCCGTAGAGGATGCTTCCTGCTGCTCGTGCCCTCCTCCTGCCTTGCCTACCACGCTCCCTCACAGCCTGTGCACCAGTGCAGAAAGCGCCACAGGGCTGCTGAAGAACCCTGTGTTCCGGGCTCAGGCCCAGCCATGTGCTCTTTCCAACCGCAGGAACTTCCGGACAGACCAAGAGCTTTATGAAGGTCAGATGAGAGCGATTCCTGATCACGGGTGTGGTGCTTTATTTCTCCTTTCCCAATGGCTGATCCCATCTGCCAGCTCTGGGCTCTCCCATCTTGGCCGGGAGAGTGCAGAGGCTTTTCCAGAGTGTGTTCTGAGGACCACTATGTAGACTGTAATCAACAGGAAAAGACCTGTAACAGCTGAGCATTTTCACCTTATCATACCTGCTTGCCTGGAGTCTGTCCCAGAGTCCATTAAACAAAGCAGAGTTCGAGGTGTTCACTGTGTCCCGGGATGTTCGATTCTGTCATCCCCACTTTGATCCTAACTTGGCATCTCTAAGCCCAGGCGGCTCAGGGAACGGACAAAGAAGCGAGGAAGCTTGCAGGTCAAGCTAAGATCCTCTTTCCTGGCCCCCAGGGCAGGCAGGATCAGCTGACGGGCATGCAGGTGGAGGGGGATGTGGCGAGCCTTTGACTGCGGCAGTCCCAGCTTCTTCAGGGTCCCAGCTGACAGCTTCTGTACAAAGATAGCACAGCCTCCTGAGAGCAAGGTCAATGGGTCACTCTTGACTGGCACACAGGGTCAGAAGACTTCCCCTTAAAGGGAACCAATGCTATCCTTGCCCCACCTTCCCCCCACACCCACCCCACCCACACACACTCAGTACAGACACATCTGTTTACTGTGCTCACTTTAGTGCACAGTGAAGATAATGCTTTTTTTTTTTTTTTTTAACAAATTGAAGGTATACGGCAACCGTGTTAAGTTTATCAGTGCCATTTTTCCAACAGCACATGCCATTTCATGTCTCAGTGGCACATTTGGTTAACTCCTATAATATTTCAAACTTTTCATTATTTACTTTACCTATTCTGGTGATCTGTGATCAATGCTCCTTGATGCTGATATGTAATTATTTTGGGGTGCCAGGAGTTGCACCCACATATGACAGTGAATGCTGTGTGTGATCTGACCGCTCCACTGACTCACAGCTTCCATCTCTCCTTCTCAGGGATCCCTGCTCCCTATCAAAGTAAGAAATGAGGCCAAATCATAATCCTACAATGGCCTCTTAAGTCTTCAAGTGAAAGGAGCTGCTGCATGTCTCTACTTTAAATCAAAAGCAAGAAATTATTAAGTTCAATGAGACACGTTGAAAACTGAGATAGGTCAAAAACTAAGCCTCTTGAATCATAGTTAACCAAGCTGTAGATGTGAAGGAAAAGTTCTTGATGGAAATTAAAAGTGCTGCTCCACTAAACATATAAATATTAAGAAAGTGAAATAGCCTTATTGCTGACATGGAGAAAGTTTGAGTGGTCTGAACAGAAGATCAAACAAACCATAACATTCCCTTAAGCTAAAGCTGAATATAGAGCAAGGCCTTCAGCCTTTTCAGCAAAGTTGGATGCTAGCAGAGGTTGATTCGTAAGACTTAAGGAAAGAAGCCATCTCCATAATCTGAAAGTGTGAGGTGAAGCAGTGAGTGCTGATGTCAAAGATGCAGCAAATTATCTAAATATTAAGCTAAGATTACTGATAAAGCTGATTACAGTAAACTAATGATTTTCAATGAAGATTAAACAGCCTTTTACTGAAAGAGGAGGCCATCTAGGACTTTCATAACTAGAGAGAAGTCAAAGTCTGGTTTCAAAGCTTCAAAGCAAAGCTAACTCTCTTACTATGGGCTAACTAGTGACTTTAAGTAGAAGTCAATAAAAATTTGCCATTCCAAAACTTCTAGGGCCCTTAAGAATTATGCTAAATCTACTCTTCTTAACTTCTGTATGTGGAAAAACAAAGCCTGAATGACAGCACATCTATTTACAACATGGTTTACTGAATGTTTTAAGACCATTGTTGAGACTTACTGCTCAGAAAGATTCCTTTCAAAATATTACTGCTCATTGACAATGCACCTGATCACCCAAGTGCTCTGATGGAGACGTATAAGGACATTCACTTGGCTTCCTCTCTGTAACACAATATCCATTTTATAGCCCATGGAGTTAAAGGTAATTTCTACTTTCAAGTCTTTTTAAGAATCACATTTTAAGGTTTCAGCTGCCATAGAAAAGTGATTCCTTGGTGGACCGAAGAAGTCAATTGGAAATCTGGAAGGGATTTACCATTAAGAACAGTCATAATTCATGGAAGGTCAAAATATCAACATTAACAGGAGTTTGATTCTAACTCTCACAGATGACTTTGAGGTTCAAGACCTTGATGAGGAAGTACTACAGATGTGGCAGAAATAGCAAAACTAGGAGTGGAGTCTGAAAATGTGACTGAATGGTTGCAAAACTTGAACAGATTAGTTGTTTCTTATGGATGAGCAAAGAAAGTGCTTTCTTAACATGGAATCTGTCAAAGATACTGATTCCTGTTGCTGAAAATACAACACAGGATTTAGAATATTACATAAACTTAGCTGACAAAGCAGTAGCAGGGCTTGTGAGGACTGACTCCACTTTTGAATAAAGTTCTATGGGTAAAATGCTGTCGAACAGCACCTCATGCTACAGAGAAAATCTCCTGTAAGGAAAAGTCAATCAATGCAGCAAACTGCATTGGTCTTCAAAAGGGAAACTGTAGAGCAACAATGTAGCTAAAAAATAACGAACCAAACAATAACACTTTCACCTTAGTTCTTTAGTAGCAGCATGGAAGGCTAATTTGAGCCTCAGAAAGTGTGTGTGTGTCCCACCCCCAGCCCCAGCCCCACCCTAAACCCCATGACCAAGCAGAAAGGTTTGCTAACGTCTGCAGCTGCATGAACACAGCGGCTAACTGCTGCTGTAATTCTCTCTACATTGGAGAATGAGGACGGTGCTGTGTCTGAAGACAATCAATACATGCGTGTAATTCCCTCTTCAGGACTTTAACAAGGGGAAAGTATAACTTTTCCACTTCATTTTGTTGCATATTGAACATATTGAACCAACCAATATTACCTGGGGGGCCAGCTTATTCCAGTCTGAGTACTTGTGATCACCAAGGATTGGGCAATCCAATCCGAAAGACAGGTGAACTCGAAGCTGATGTTTTATTCCTTTAATAAAAAGAGAAAATTTGGAACTATAGATGCAAGGTTACTAGCGACATCTGCTTCTAATCACATGAAATCAAAGCTCAGTAAAACTGGCAAGGCTACATTAAGGTTTAAAGAATAATGCAACAACTTATAAGCTATGTAACACCAGTTTCCAAAATAAACAATATAAATCGTATATTGGTAAGCCTTAAGTGCCCCTCCACTCAGTTCCCACTTTCCACCTGAGGATCACCATTATCATTTACCAGTGTCTATCCTTGCTTTAAAAAATAATTTTCCTATTAAACATTAAATAGCATTGCTTCGCACATTCTTAAATAAATATGATCAAATGTTTCTATCCTGGCACACCCTGACGGTTTAGCAGTAAATCCAAGGTCTCTAGCTGGCACATTCCACATACATTCCAAGGACCAGGATTTACAAACTGGGGTGTGGGGTGGGTGATAACCAAGATAAACAACTAAATAAAAATGCTTCTTCCTCTTCCTGCCTAGTCTTTTCATTTAAAAAAAAAAAAAAAAAAAAAGGAGAAAAGAAAAAAAATCTGTTTCTATCCTTCTGTTGCCACTATTTTTAACAAGTGTCTGGCCTCAGATTAGCACCAGTCATGTAAATCAGGGGTCATCCTAGCCCCTCCCCCAGTATAAGGCTCGTAACAAGGCTTTGCCTAGCCCAAGGCCACGGACAAGGTGCAGTGGCACTGGGGTCTGCCATCCCGCCGTGGAACCGGGGCACCCTCACCGGTGACAGGCTGGAGCTCCAGGAGGGCGGACGAGAGCATGCTGCTGAGCACCCTGTACTGTGTCACAGCCACATGCGCGTTCCGGCTGGGCCGCACCCTCACCATTTCCCCCTTGTCCATGCGGTAGCTCGGGGAGAGCGTCATCTGAAGCCAAAGAAAAATCAGGATATGATTCCAAAGGAAGAGCAGAATACCCACCCACAGGGAGGTAGCTCACCCACCTTGTGATGCTGCTGGCCATGTACCTCCTTCTCCATGATGGGGATATCCACGACTCCTGCCAGGGGCACCGGGACACGCACAGTGATGGCCCTGGGGGGACACACAGACCCTTGCTTAAGCCACACAGCTAAGTAGGTGCTCTCTGGATTGGCGACCTAGAGGTTTTACCTCCAGACCTTTTGCACTAAGGTGGAGAGTCTCTAAGATAGAAGAATCCCAAATGATCTCTTGGTTTAGTGCTTAACCAAGAAAACTAATGCCAATCTTACAAATATGTCTTTTTACTACCAAAGTAATTACATGCTAGAAAATGTATGTAGAAAATACATGTAGAAATCTGGGAAAAAAAACAGAAAAACAAACATTTATATTAACGGTATGATCTTTCATTCCAGCCTTTAAAAATGAGTACGTACAGTTTAACATAAAATTAGGATAATATGGTTTTGTGTCATGTTTGTCTTTTTAAATAATGAAAGATGGCAAGTTCCGACTGCATATTAAATGAGTGAATGAACTGAATGAAAAACACAGGACCGTTCTTGCCCTGTTTGCCAGGTAGGTAAAACAGGGAGGAACTACGCCCAGAGAAGTCCCAGGCACCACATCTGCTGACTCATTCCGAATCACTTTTGTTGGCATTTCCATCTTTACCACGTCACAGACAGGAACAAGTGCAGGAATGCCCTTATGTTCATGCCTCTTCCAGGTCAATCACAGAGGAGCCTTCCTGGGTACTTGGTGGCCTATCACAGAATCACTGACGAGGGTTTGTCAAAAGCCCTCTCAGATATAATACTTGACATCCTGCAGGCTGGTGGCAGTTTGGGCTGCTGATGTATCTGATTATGTTGAATTAAGTTAAGACTGCTAGATCACCCTTCTTAATGACATAATGCTACTGCTCAAAAATGTTCAGTCAGTAGTCACTGAATATAAACAGGCTCTGATTAGGTAAGAACAATCTATATAGACAAACAAGACCAAACTTCCTGCTCTCAAGCAATTTAAAGTTTAATAAGATTCAAATAATTACAGCTTTTGACTTTTGAATAATGCAGAGGTTAGGGACCTCAGTATATAACTTTTGACTCCCCCCCAAACTTGACTAGCAAAGCCAACTGTTGACTAGAAGTCTTACCAATAACATAGATAACACATGTTTCGTATGTTATGGGTATTATATACTGTATTCTTACAATAAAGTAAGCTAGAGAAAAACATCATGAGAGAAAATACATTTAGTGTATTGCACTGTATTTATCGATAATAAAAGTTTATGTCCTGTGTTTACAAGAAAACCTGTGTCTGTGGACCTGTGCAGTTTAAACCTGTGTTATTCCCGGTCAACTGTAACTAAAATGTACAAGTCCCTAACATAGCAAGTTAGCAAATGCTATTCAGTTGCCTACCAGTTTTAATTTCTTCTTCCTGTACCTCTTATTAAAGGTCTTCATTAACTAGGCTCCAGCCGACTTTCCCAGCCTTATCTGCCACCATCCCCACTCCAAACTGGACTGTGCTTTATCCCTTTCTTCATGCCACTCCTACAATCTAGAAGACATTTAATCTCATTTATCAAAAACCTATTCACTCATCAAGACTCAATTAATTTTAATTCCTTCCTAAAGCCAGATACTCCAGGAATGATTACCAATTCTCAACTTTCTGGAAACATTTTTATAAATATTACAACATATTTTTATAGACATGAATTTTGATTACTTGCATCCATAGTGATAGTTTTGATTTTCATTCTTTTCGCTTTTACTATGAGTTAGATACTGTTGGACAATTCACAGGCACTGCCTCACTTAACTCTCATCTATGCCACTATTCCCATTTTTCATATGAAGAAAACAAAGTGGAGAGAAGTTTAATAACTTGCTTCAGATCCCAGGCTGATAAATGACACAGCTAGCAGTTGAACAGAGATCTTTTTGAGTCTTTGGCTACTATTCTAAAATCCTCCATTATGCCACAACTCTTATAACAGTGATTCCTAAATGTGGTTCGACACCAGAGACATTTGTGGAACTTTTTAAAAATACAGGTGCCCAATCCCCACCACACCCATCTGACTTGTGAATCAGAATCTCTGTGGTTGGTTCTCAAGCACATGAATTTTTAAAAGGCTCTCTAGATCAGAGTATCTGCAAATTCTGTTAAGACTAAAAGGATTAAATCCAACAAGTAAAAAGCTTACAAAACAAATAGAAAAATGGGCAAAAGAAATACATCTGTTTACAGAAGGGAAAATTGAAACAACTGATAAAGACCAAAAGACAGTCAACATCACTAGTATACAAGAAAATAGAAAAGCTATTTTTTTTGCCCCCATCAGAGTGGCAAACCTTTTAAAAATGCATTAGTCAGGCCTAAGTGGAAGTGGTTACTCACCCCTGCTATGGGAGTAAAAGCTGACAGTCATTTTGGAGAGCAATTTGCGTTAACTATTAAAATCTTAAATGCATACACCTGCAACCTAGCAACTCCATTTCTAGGAATTTGTCCTAAAGATATACTCATATATTTTTTTTCAATAGGCTCTGAAAAATGGGAAGTTATCTAAATATCCATCAACAAGGAAATTATCTGTCCATACAATGGAATACTATACTAACACTAAACAAGAGCTAGCTGTAAATGTAGAGCCCCAAATTCTTTACACAAGTTTATACATGACAATAACAATAGAGATGGCCTCTGAGGAAGGAAACTGAATAGCTGGGAGACAGGGCTGGATTTCATTTTTCCTCATGTATCATATTTTTCTTCTATTAAAAAATACTGAGGTGAACCTGTATACACTGACATGGTTAAGTGGCGAAAAATTATGTATATTGTACAATGTGATACATACATACACAATCTCTTGCTCACACACAGTTGTATTGTATATACAGATATGTATGTAAATGCACTAAGGACCAGCAAGATAAAAACCAAACTAATCACAGTGGTTGCTACTCCAACGGACAAAACTAGAATGGCAAAAAGGGTAAATTATGCAGGAATTTTTAGATTTTTGACTATTTTACCACAGGAATGAAATGACATTACTTATATGATTAAGTTTCAAAAATTTTTAAGTGCAGCCACAAAAACCACAATTCTATATCCAACTCTAATAATATTCTAATTTAAAGCAGTTTCATATACTTTTTTTATATGCTCACAGGTCCTGGTCCAGCACCTTCTATTAATAGTAGTTGCTATTGTCTGAACAGCAGAATAGAGAAATGGGATGCTTTCATTATACCACCTCTACCATTACCAATGGGCATCATACCAGTATTTCTTTGCCACTTGACGGGTTCTAAACAACTCCTGGACTTGATGTGCCACTTCCTTTTCCCATGCCAACACCATTACACCTGTAGTTTCTTTGTCCAGTCGGTGGCACAAATGCAGGGGTTGTGCCTTGTGGCCCTGAAGCATCTTTGCCAGGATAGGCAGTACATCACTGATGCAGAGCTGGACCCCAGGGCCACCTAAAGATGGGAAAAGCTAGATGTTTAAGTGGCCAGGAAAAGAACAATACTTGGGGAAAAAGCTCTTACTAGGTTATTTCTAGTCTTACTACTTAAGTATGGTCTAGGAACTGGCAATATTAGCATGTCAGGGGAGTTTGCAAGAAGTGAATGAATATCAAACCCCCAACCCCAATCATAAACATCGAAATCCCTATTTTCACAAGATGCCTAAGGAACTCACACACATTTTAAAGTTTGAGAAGCACGGTCCTAAAGTATGTACTTACCATGCACCGGGACACCGTAGGGCTTATTGATGACCACAAGGTCCTTATCCTGGTGAACAATTCCTCGGCTCAGTGCCTTAGCAAGCACGTTGGGGTGAACCCGCTGCAGCTGCTGTGTGAACCGCACGAGTTCTCGCACTCTCCGTTCAATAGGGTTTGTGGGCACCTACGCAGAGGAGTGGCAGAAAATGCTGGGTGGGGAAGATGCTCAATAAATCTGGGTGAGAATTGGGGTAGGGAATGAGGGTACCTTTGTAATAGAAGGCATCTGCGGGCAGGTGTGGGTGTCTGTTTTACCTGTATATCACGAAGCATTCGGCTCGGGAAGAGCCTAAGACATAGCCCACAGGAAGACACCACCTCCTACGGACTGGCCCCAGCTCGACTTTTATCAGAGAGCTGTCAGGGGACCCTCAGACCTCACCCCGCAGCAGGGAAACCGGGAAGCTCAGGCACTCTTGGGAGTTGTGGTCCTGCTGGACTCACCGACTCCTTCGTCTTTTGTTCCCGTTTCTGGGCTCGGTGCCTCTCTGCTAACTGCTGGGCATCCAGGGGCCTAGAAGCAGCAGCAGCGGAGCAAAATGACTTTGAGATGGGAGTAAAGAGACTCCCCAAACACTGTCGCGTAGCCGGGACCAAGAGGGTCAGCACTCTCCAGGTGGACGCCGCCATCTTGCCAAGAAGGCGGGGCCAGCCCTGACCACGTGCAGGAGTAACGTAGGGGGGACTGGGAGGTGCCTGCGGTCACGTGGGGTGGGCGGGGGCCGAATCACGTGGGGGCGGTGCGCGCTGAGTGCGGCTGCGCGGGCCGGTAGCTGCAGCTGGAGCGGTGGCGTTTGGAGGAGACGCGGTGAGTGTGTTGGAAAACCGGGCTGGCGCTGGAGATGCTGGCGCGCTTAGCGTTTCCGCGTCCCTGTGATTTGTGGTCTCGAGAGCACTGCTCGGGGAAACTCTTCTCTTTTCGGGAGACGGTACTCTACAGATCACCTCCCCGCCCCCGCGCCCCTTTAGCAGCGATGCCCCAGAAACGCTCTCCCTACAGCCTCCTTAGGCGCCTACCTCGTCCCTCTCGGCAACCACATCCCGCCTGTGAGGCTGGCCCCCTAAGGGACGCATCGTGGCCCCTCTCGTTTCCGTGCCCCTGGAGACGCCCGGATCTTTGTAACCTCTCTCCCCTACCCCCGACTTCCAGCCTCTTTGTTTGACGTTGTAACCTATCCCTCTCTTGCGTTGTCCAGGGGTCCCGGCCCCTGTTTCCCACCTAGGGAACACCGGGAGCTCTGTGCATCCTCAAGACTTCATTTATGGGAACCTCTTCTCTCCGTACCCTCCCTCTGCCCCTTCCAAAGAAAGGGCTGGGAGTACGTAGCACGGACCTCCCCTGGCCCTTCTGCTTCCTTCAGTTTTCCCCTCCATAGTTTGCCACCGCCTCCAAGCCTCCCTTCCTCTCTTAAAAGGTGCAGTGTTGGGACGCCCATGCCCAAACTGCTGGCGCCTCCGTTTGGTTTCGCGACGGGGCGGCTGCCAAGATCAACACCTGGTTAAGATGTTCGTAGTGTTTAAAATACCTACCATCTGTTAAGAAAGCTAGTACCCAGTTCTGAAGGGATGTTCTGAAAATTAAGGAATCCTCACTCACCATAGAGGAAGTTAATTCTTTAAGACTTCTTAAATGAAGACTGCCTGAGGAGTTAGAGTAGGCAGTGGAATTAGGTTTGTGCCCTATAGCTCCAAAGGGGATTGGTTAGAAAGGAATCATACTGATCACGAACTAAAGTTGAACAGGTAAGTGGAGCTAGCCTATGGAAAAGCTGAAGAAAAGTTTGAACTAGAGGCGATAAGTAGTGAGGAGTCTTCGAAGCTTCGTGAACAGGAGAGGGACTCCTTGAAAATGAAATTCTAGAAATGAATCTGGCAACTGAGTGCAGGACACATGGAGAAGAGGACTTTAATGGCCGGGAGATAAGGGATCTGCTGCAATCTAGGCAGTGAGTAATAAGGCTAGTATTCTTCATTCAGTGGTCTTTTACCACTGTACTGTACTATCTTTGAGTTTGAATTGACTGAGTTGTACAGGTCAAGATGTACCATGGGCAGCTGCTGTTGAACTGTGCCTTTAGGATTCCATCATTGTTCTGTCTGGCACAGAGTAAGTTCACAAATATTCATTAGATGGTTGAAGTGCATCATAAACATATGTTAGGTGTGTCTGAACATTTTGAATATCTTATTTCTGTCCATTTTCAACCTGAAGAATGGCAGTAGGAGTAAATATGCTTGTGAAGAGTGGGATAGAAAGCTTGTGTATGTTTCTGTGATAAGACGGATGATGTGGATAGACTTGCAAAGAATTCTAAGGTAGACTAGGAAACAACCTCCCTCTCCTGTTTCTTTCTCCCCTGCACATTCACAGGTAATGCATAGATCTATAAACATTGAGAAAGTCCACCTTATAATGACTATTACCTTTTGCTGATGTGCTCTATACCTAGATTCTTATTTCATCAATTAAACAGTTGCACATCGTGCATTGCTTAGGTACACGATGCCCCCTTTTCTGT
This sequence comes from Solenodon paradoxus, assembly GCA_004363575.1. Classification (NCBI taxonomy): domain Eukaryota; kingdom Metazoa; phylum Chordata; class Mammalia; order Eulipotyphla; family Solenodontidae; genus Solenodon; species Solenodon paradoxus. Next base: position 201,270 of record RJWH01001966.1, on the reverse strand, counting down.
GGATTCTGAAATTTGGACATTGGGCCTTAATTTCATATGTTGTTTTAATTACAAATCTCTTCAGTATGACATCATGGTTTTTCATGGGAACTAGGAGAACCCGTTTCTACCTAAAGTTGTCCTTAATGACATTGAAGAAATGCCACCTGTTCTTACCAGAACTGGCTTTCTGTGGCAGGAAACAAAATGAACCAACTCAGGTGTCATTGCTAGTGACAGAACTTGTGTGCTTGGGTTTCAGGTTGGCCCAAGCACACTAGAGTGCCTTAGAATAAAACACGTTACTCTTTTCTGGAGAAGGAACTTCTGAGTTTTTCTTTGTTGAAACTTCATAAGCGAACTTCCAAGATATTCAGATATTTTGTTTGCTTGCTTGCTATCATATCATGTACAGCTTTACCCAATATGGGTACAGGCGTTAGAAACTTCCTAATGTTTCTCCTATGAGTCTGGGCATTTTGCAGTTTGAAATAGAGTTGCTCTCTGAGTCTACAAGACACATATGTCTGTCTCTTGTTTTTTAATTCTATCTTGCCTTCTTATCTTTGCCTTTTAATTGATCCTAATGTAGGCAATTCATTTTCCTATTTTTGCATCAATCTTACATTCAGTTGTCAGGACTGTTTTCTCAGTACAAAGAAGGAAATTCTATTAGTGATGTCTTCATTCTTTTTCTTTTCTTTCCTTTTTTTTTTTTTTGAGGTAACTTTAATTTACAAAACAATATATGTTTTAGATGTGCAGGTTCACTCTTCGTCAACACATCTCGCCCGTCACTTAATTTCTAAGTCCTCTGCCGCTCCATTGGACTCCCACTACCCTTTGCTCCCTGCCATCCCCAACTTCAGTTTGGTTGTCAATATCCAAGGGTGTTTGTTTTGTCTCTTCATTTACTTTATTTCTTTGTATTCCACAAATAAATGAGCTCATCCGGTGTTTGTCTTTCTCCTTCTGACTAGTTGTACTTTGTTTAACCCCTCCGGTTGCATCCATGTTGTTGCAAATTCCTTCTTTTTTTTTTAAAGGAAAGTTGCAGGCAGGAATGAAGGCCAGTAGGCAGACAGGTAGGAAGAAGGAGAGGAAAAAGCACTTTACATTTTTATTTTTATTTTTAATTTAATCTTTCACACTGGTTGTTTCCCCTCAAACCTGGGACTCGAACTCAGGGACTTGTGACTTGACTCCTTCAGAGGCGGTTGACTCAACCACTGCTACACCAGGGCCCACCTAAATTCTTCATTCATTTTTTTTTTAAAGGAAAGGTACAGGTAGGCAGGAAGAAAGAGGAGGAAGAAGCTCTTTATCTTATTTAGTCGTTCGCTATTGATTGCTTCCTAACTCCAGGTCTTAAACCAGGGCCCTTGGGATGTGTATGAACTATGCCCTGTTTAGCTCTCTAGGCCAGAGGGCATGCCCAATTCTTCATTCTTATAGGATACAAACATGGCTCGTTTACGTAGGTTTTGATATATCATAATATATGTCCCAAAATTAACCATATGAAGAACTTGACAATTAGTTTTTAAGGGTATTACCTAATGAAAGAACAAGACTGCCTTTTTTCTTTCACAAATATAAGCAAGATCTGACTGATAAATATGTAAATATTACAAATTTAAGGTTGATTAGTGGCATAAGGTTAAATTCTGGCTCCTCATATAGTGATTTGCTAGTTGCAAATTAACCAGCAATTCAGTTTCCCTGAAGAGCAGGAAGTACTTGGATATTGTTTTATGGTTTTAGAGAGATTCAAAGAAGCAATTAGCAGAAACTCCCTGGAGTTGTCCTAGAAAACTAGGAAATCTGGATCCTAGGCCACCAACCCCAGTTCAGCTGTTTGTGAACTTGAGCAAGTAATTGGGGCTTTGGTTTTTGGGTGTTTTGTGGTTTTTTTTTTTGAAAGATCTTTACAGTTTTAAGCTACTATTGTTTGAAGCTTTTCCACTAACATTTAAGTACTTCTGTCTTAACAAGTGGAATTTATTTCACATTTATCTTGAATACATTTAGTATTGGCACAGAACCAGGATTCTGCTCTTGTCCCAGGATTTAACCTTATACCACTGAGCTAACATGTATATTTGGAGGTTACTTCATTGATTGGAGCTAGAATATACCTTAAGATTCCTTAAGGGTGCAAAAGGGAGTGCAGATGGGCAAAAAGTATTAGAAAACAGTGGTATGGGTTCATAATGTGACATTAGTTCTTTTTCCTCTACTAACATTTAAAATACATTCCATTTCACCAATGCCCTTCATTATATTCAGTTTTTGAATAGTGATCAAGGCAAGTCCAGCTTAAACCAGTACTTCCCAAATCAGTACTTCCCAAACCAGTATTTCATAGCATGTTTGAAAGTCATTTTATCGCCAAGGAAAACTGGAGGCAGCCCATAAGACAGCTGGCCTTGGGGATGTCCCCAGTCTCCCTTGACCACAGGTGAGGAGATCCCTGTCTTGTGACCTGTGTGACCACTAGGAAGGTCAGCATTACACATTCAAGGTCTTTACCCCAAACTCTGACTATCAGGAGGAACTATACCATTTATTTTTGTTAACTGTGTCTGTAATTTGTTTCTCTTTATGTGGTTTTAGGCTCTTGGCCTAGTTTGTATTTAAAGACAACACTTCTTCTTACAAAGTAGCCTTTCTACAAGTGTGTGAAAAGTAGTTAACTGATACATAGATGGGAAACTGTCATAATCATTTGATCTCATTGGATTATGGGCAGTCTTGCTCTGCCTGTTTAGAGAAGCTCAAGAATTTCTTTAAACAGATTATTTTATTGTTTCCATCATAAAAGTGATGCATAAAGTGTGAAAAGTACAAAAATACAGTGAGAAAAAAGTTACTAATAATTTTTTCCCAAATACTGTTTCTGTGGTTTCCTATGTCTTTTCCATTATGCATATTTTTAGCAATTTATCTATTTTATTTAGTTGTTTATCTTGTTTGTTCCCCCGTGCGACCCCCACCCCCTGGCCCCAGGATGAAAACCCTGGGTTCTTGGGATGTATGTGGACTGTGCCAGCTAACGGTGGTAGACCAAATCGCTACTTCGCCAGGGTATGCCTCATTTTTTTCTTAAATGTAAGTTTCCATCATTTACATAGAGAAAATTACTCCATGGAACCCCATGGTCTCATTAACCTGCCTTTACAACAAACCAACACAGGGCCAGTCTTGTTCTATACCCCACCCTGTCCTCCCGATAGCTTTAAATCAAATCAAATCAAATTTCCTGCTGTGGAAAGAAGTAACAGAAGACACCAGCTTCTGCCACATTAAGTTGACTAACAAAGACATAAGAAGCTCCTGCAGCAAAAGCTGATGGAGATGTGGGCCTATGTGGAGCCTTCATTTTACATTGCCTCAAGAAGAGGAGATCAGGATCCATCTGCTGCCAACCCCAGAGAAACTTGATGGTCCAGGAAACGATACTAATTATTAGCCCTTCCATTTGCGATCAAGAATTCTTAAGACCAAATCTTTGCATTTCTCACGTATAGAATGCCCCTTCCTCAGCAGATAAGTATTTCTTTTAAAATAAGGAAATGCTTTTTTTTTTTTTACCATCCCCCACCTGCACCTGCAGTGTTCTCCTCCATCTCTTATCTTTATGAGAGTGTCTAAAAAGTAACATGATAGCTGCTTTTAGTGAATCTTTGCATTCTCCAAAATTATAAAAATGAAGTCAGGTTTTACAGGGTCTCTGATACCAGGTGACTCATCGTTGGTTTCACCTCTCCACGTTGCTCCTCAGCTTGACTGAGCAATAAAAGTGGTGTGTTTTTTGTTTGTTTGTTTGTTTGTTTTCTAATTTCACTTAGCTGGCTGTTGTTTCAACAATCTGTAAACACTTTAGTATAACTAACAGATAAGGACTTAGTTTTAATGGACCGCAATGCTGTTACCACACTTAAAAAAAAATACTCTTTAATATCACCAAGCAACCAGTCAGTGCACAAATTGTACTGTTGGTCTCATTTTATTTTTAACAGCTAATTTGTCTGAATTTGGAGCCGCCACAAGGCATACACTTTTAATTAGTATGGACATTCAGGTGAGACGTGTATACTGTAAACCACACAACTGCTTAAGGAACACTGGCCAATGGCTTGCATTCTGGAGTCACACAGACTGGGTTTCAAATCCTGGCTCTGCGACTAGCTAGCTGTGTAACCTTGTGCAAGTTGCTTAACTCTTTCCCCTATAATTTCTGTGTCCTACCAAGTGTAACTGATACCTGTCTTAGGACTGTTGTCAGGATTAAGTGAGTTAATTCAGGTTAAAGCATTTGTGTAGAACCTAGCACAGTTAGTGCTCAATAAATATTATCTGTTTCTCGTGGATAGTAGAGTACCAAGTGCATGCATTGAGTAAATCTTAAAGAGAATCAGTCAAGAGACATGTGGAATGTATTTTAGAAAGAGCACGAACTTAGAAAACATATTGGGGTTTGCATCAGTCTTTGTCATTTATCCGAGTTGAATCTCCTCAGCCTCAGTTTTTTTCATATATTCAGTGGAATTAACAATCCCTACCTAATGTGTTTGTTATGTACAAGTTAGATATCCATGGTACCTAGTATGCATGCAGTGGGTACTCAAACTAGTAGTATTTCATGATTAGAAGGTAAAATGAGTCATATCCTGGTGTCTCAACACAGTTAAGTCTGTACCTTCGACGCCTCAATCTACATAGAGCCCAAGGACCAGGGCTTGAGACCCAGGGCTGGGAGAACAAGATGAACAGCTAAATAAATACATGCTTCTTTCTCCTCTCTCTGCCTGCCTGTCTACCTGCTGCCTACTCATCTTCATTCCTGCCTGCATATTTCCTTAAAAAAAAAAAAAAGGTTAAAATATGAGATTGTTACACTAGCACATTTTAAAACCCTTGAAGACCTATGTGTTTATCACATTTGTATAAATGACAGTACACTGTGGGAAAAGTAATAGATACTGGAAGGGTGAACGTGGAAACTATGTTTCCAGGACATGAACAGTGGAAAAGTGAGGGACAGTTCAGCCACGTGATTGGATAAAAGCCAGAGGATATCAGGATCCCTAAAGAAATTCCAGAAGGTACTTGCAACAGATAGTTGCTTAAATTGAATAAACCTATTTTTCATATTAAAAAAAAATTAAATAGCAAATATGTGGTTTGTGCATATTTTTTTTTAATCATGATTGGCACATGCTGTGTTTGGGCTAATGATATTGTTTGATTGATAACAAATAGCCTTTACTAGCTGTTTTGGGGAGGTTTGCCTGATTGTTAACTGATTTAGAAAACCAAATCCAAACCTGAGTTTTCTGATGCTAGTATAGTCTGAATTTCCCCAGATTACTTGATAAGAATCACCTGAGATACATTTAATCCTGTACTTTACTCCTCTAGAAATTTTGATTCAGTAAATGGAATTTCCCTCCCTCCTTCCTGCCCAACACGCCCCAGTGGGGCCTGGGCTAAAAGTTCTTTTGTTTATGTGTATACTGGACACATGGCAAGGTCACTTAAAAATGTAGAGAGAAAAATGGCAGATTTTGAGTGTTGCTATTTTTTCCTTTGAATTTTTTAATCTAAATATTTGTCTTTGGTTTTAAAAGTCAGAAAATATTCAGACTTAACAATGGACAAGAAAAATGGTTTCCTTCAATCTCCCCACCTTATTTTTTACAGTTACTCAGTTGTTTTCCTTTTAATAATGCAGGCATTATCTTCATATTTCTAAATCTTTTGATATGTTCTTTGTTTTTCATTACCCCCCAGGGTTTGGCCTATTGATTTCCTGCTGTGATAGATTAGGATTCAGTTTTTCCGCTTTTTCTCTTCCCTCCACCTCCTACAAAGTCATTGGGCAACTTCTTTGTAGTCATACCTGTGCCAAGTCTGGTTTACTTTTGAGCCAGATACAGCTAGCACAGTTCTGATCTCCTTGAATTTAGGTTGGCCTTTGTCTATTGTTGTTGTTTTTTTTTCATCATTGATGTTTTTCCAGATACTCTGATATATTTGTCATGTTAGTGACATTTTCTGTGAGTGCAAATCTGCTACTTCCATTTTCTTTTGGAACCCTCCAATCTCTGTTTCCTCTCAAGAACAACCACCCCAAAATAATTCACCCCTGGCACTGGCATCCATGGTCCATTTCTTGGCTTATGTTCTTATTTTGTTGAAGCACATTCTTCAATCATTACTCAAAAAGTATTATTTGAATGAATGAATTTTGCCCCACAATGTTTAATGATTTGTAAATGCTATAGAATCTAGATTTTGAAGACATTGTTGAACTGTCTGGGATCTGTAATTGCTCTAGAGGCACAGTGATTTCAGTTCTTTCTATGTGACCTTGTTTTGTTAGTTTTTTCTTTTCTTCCTCACTGGAAACTATCCTGGTGTTTGGGAGGCTCATGATAAGGTACCATGGTATGTGGGTCATTTTTCATCTATGTGCTGGATACTCAGTGGACTGGTTCTCTCTGGAAATTCATGGGGCATTTTGTTCCAGTTCTCTGATTTTTCTTATCTTTGATTCTTATTCATAATATCCATTCTTGTTTTATGGATGTGATAACTTCAGGAGGGACCCATTATTGTTAAAAAATTACTTAATCTGGTAAAATTTAAGAGAGCCAATTATGTTTTAAATCAAAAATCATAAAATAGTTGTATTCCCATGAATTCATTTTATCCCTCAGGCAATTAATTTTTTATCTTGACCTCTGTTAGCAACTAAGTTCGGCAGTTCCTTACCCAGCTCAGTTTTGTGATAAACTTTGAATCAAATTCCTTTCCATGAAACTCTCTGAACGTGAAAAAAAAATCTGAATAAACTTCCTGTATATGGCAAAAACCTTCAAAATTACCATAAAGATCTATTTATAACACGATTGATGAGGATTACTTAGTTTTGTGGCATATAGTATTTTAAAATAGTAATCCAAATAACATGTCCAAATTAGACTTTTCAGGAATTTAATATAACTCTTAGAACACACATTAACTCTCAGACCTTCACTTAAATGTGTATGCTAAGAAAGCTGAGCATTGACTTGTATTTTGACAGTGCTTCCCTTAAGATCTCATCTACCAAATTAGTTCAATTTGTTTAATGTCACTTCCACAAAGAGACAATAATTCCTTTATATGGGATATTTCAGGGGGTCTCTTGAGATTTTCATAGAAACAAAAACCTCTTATCTAGAATTTGATTTGGGTTGGGGAAGGTTTGGGAAGTTTTATCAAGGTATTTATAAAGGGTTTCAGAACACTTACCAAGAATTAATAACTAATTCCCCATTTAGTCAGGCATACAGACATGACTGGACTGTTTTTATTCTTTCCATCAGTAGCCTGATAAAGATAACTTGTTTGAAATACATATTTTTTTCTACGTAAGCTTCTTCCCTTCCTTCCCTTCCTTTTCTTCCCTCCCTCCCTCCTACCCTCCTTCCTTCCTTCTCACTTAATTCCATTTTTATTTTATTTAGTTGTTCACATTGTTTGTCCCCTACCCCACCTCGGACCCAGGATGGTTCCTTGGATGTATGTGGATTGCACACCTCTGGAGGTGGTTGACCTAACTACTATACCAGAGCGTGTCTCTAGGTAGGTTTCTTAAACAGTTTAAAATCTGTTATCAAAAGCTGACATTAATTTAAGAATAGATTTTGACCTTCTAGCAGATGAATTAAGGTTTTTTTTTAAAATTTATACATTACTGACATTAAAGTTCAATTTTTAAAATTCACATACAAAGCTTTTTCTTAAGTTCCACTATTACGAACTATTTTCTCATTTTTGTGTTCTTTCTTCTATTCTAAAAATAACCACTTTGACCTTGAGATAAAAAATCCTTTCTTTTCCCTCAAATATACATGTTCACATCTTATGTTTTCCCTTTTATGGAATATTTGCTTTACACTCATTACATATAAAAATATTTTCTTTACACATGTAAATATTTTCAGCGCTAACTTTCTTCCAATCCTCAGAGAGGTAATATCTTCTTTCTCCAAAAGACACATTTTGGATGTTATAGATTTTTCTTCACTCACAGTATTTCCATTAGCTTGAATTTCTTATTTTAATTAGACTACTTAACTCTTATGACCTCAATTTCTCAATTTAAAGTATTTTTCCAGATTAGATTAGTATAATTTTTTAAGATGGCACAAAACATATGTGCTTCTCATCAATTCAAACTTTCAATTTTTCTGTCAGAAGTTTACTTCAGTGATTAATATTTCAATAGTATAATTTAGATATTTGATGAATTCTCATTATTTAATACAGTGGAGCCAAGTTTTAAAGTTTCAAGTTATTAAACAAGTTTGACTTAAACCATCTATTTGTTAAGCAATTTTCCTGACTGACCAAGAAGCTCCAGGTTGACATTTCTGGGGTGAAACTAGATTTGGGGATGTGGGCATAGTTAAAGCACTTTATTTTGCGGTGAGGGAGCGATGGCAGGAGTGAAGGAAGTAACCAGTGATTAGGAGATAGTTTATCTGTAAACAGTCCTCTCTAAGAAGCCTATCTTTTTGGATTAAGATCTTTCCAAACTGCATTTTTCTAGATAACCAGGACAAAAGCCCACTCTGAATTCAGGAAAGAGTGTCATCCTGGGAATGACAGATGGCTTCTCTGATTAAGAGAAAACGTAAAGGTTTGCTTGGGGGGCGGGGGGCTGCTGTCCTCCACTATTTCTCATTCATATCACAGAACCCAATTAATTCTGAGAGACTTGGTGTGTTCTGTTTTAGCTCCTTCTGGAAATGTTACTTCTTGAAAGCAAATTAGTTATTTTACTTATTAGATACTCAGTGAATTTCCATTCTTTAGTTCAATAAAACTTTAGTATAATTCTAAATTATATATATTTAAAGAAAACTGCTTAAACAATGCCAAAGAGAACCCTCCAACAAGATTCAATATCCTAAATAGTTTGTGTCTTTCCCAGAATTGGAATTCCAAAACAGTCTGGAATTACAGTAGTAAAGTGGTCCTGCTTAAGATAATTCATTTACTTTTCTTAATAACCTTCTCCCATGCTCTTTCAGAAACACTGTGAACATTTTTCCTGCTGTAAGATTCATCCATTTATATTCAGTTATAATTCTAGAGACATGTAAAGCACTGAATTATAGAAAACAATTAATTTAACCTACCTTTTATTTACCAAAAATTTCATAGATCACTTGAACTTAAGACATTCATTTTAGTTTTTGTTACATTCTGAATTAAAAAATTTATGAAAGGTACCTTCCATAAGCCAGTGACCTACGAATTAATTTTAATAACACCACTTATAATTTATAGCACGTATGTACAAATACACAAATAGACACAGAAATCTCTTTGATAGTGAGATTGTAGCTTGGTGTCCAGGGTTGTGTCTCATGGTGTGGAGAATGAACAAGTGGAGGGAAGTTTATTGGAGAAAGTAAAGACCCTGCAAGCCCCCTACCACCACAAAACAGGGAGGGTCTCAAGGAGGGTTGCTGCTATGGCCTGGGGTCTAGGGGCTTTTATCTTTTTTACAGTCTTTTGTGGGCTCCCAGAGTGGAGGAATTAGAAGCCTAGTATGTTAATGAAGCATTTAAGAGTTCCAAGGTATTTTGGAACTACACTTCTGAATTGACTGTTTTTATGGGGGCTTGGGGGTCAAGTACTCCCTTTGCCCTTGTTTTAAGGTCTTTATCCTAGAGGGTGGGCCTACTTTAGTAACAGGCAGGCCTCAGACTTCCTCATATCACACTTCCTTGTTCAGTGCCCCCTACCCTAACTGTCTAAGGTCCCTCTAAACTCCTCTCATCTTTATTTTCATTTAAAATTATAACCAAATGCCAGAAAAAAAAAAAATCGTTTTTTAATCCAATCTCCAAATCTTTCTTCTGTTAAGAAAACTTCACTTGAAAATGTACATTTCAAAGAATGGTTCCATTGGTCTTAAAGATTTGCATAATAGAATTTGCATAATAGAAATAGACTTCTTTCTAGACCAGAATGCCTAAGCGAATTGGCATTACCTGGATATACCTGATTATTCCAGAACCATACCTGAAGACTTATTGGTAATCAGAAAGTTGATACTAGCATTCAGCTACATTTTTTTAGCTCAACATAATTGGAAACCAGTTTTAAGGTAATATTTTACTTCATTTCTAATTCTAGAGTACTTTTTTTTCTAGTTCATTTAGAGTCCTGATTGTTTCTTGGAGACTCCCAAATAACAGTTGGAAAAATTCATTTATTTCCCACATGCCCAACACTTGAGGAGATCCCTCCTTCCAGTAAATCACAGCAGAAGTTTAAGGTCCCACAGGTGCCCAGAACCCAAACCAACGCCTTCCGCTTTCTTACGTCTCCAGTGTCTCATGTAATCCAGTTCAGAAGAGATTCTCCAGACTTTTAACCCCGGCTTTTCTTGATACTTTCCCAAGCAAGATGCCAGAAAAGTTTCCATCACCTTCCAATTTGACCAAAACATTCCTTCCAAAGGTGATCAAAAGAAGACCTAAATAAACTCCCTGAGGGCTAGCAACTGACTTCCAACCCCAGAGTTTCACTCACATTATCTGCTTGACCATATTCTGAGGCTAAGTCAAGTTCTTTTCTCTTCTTACATCAGTGGGCTTTGAGAACTAAAATCTAGTGACTGATGCGGGTACCTGGCACGGGCAAGTGCAGTTAGTCCTGGAAAGAATTTGAGAATTGTCTGAACACCATATGGTAAGTTTATTGGAAAACTAAACAGAAGAGACACATGCAGCTTGGGATGACAGGAGCAAGACAGCGAGTTGTTCAAATGAAGTCTCTTAGATATGGGAAGAGGGGACCTCCCTTTGGGGAGTACTCAGGGGTCACAGCTCTTGGGAGAGTCAGAGTTCAAGGGTAAGGGGTAACTAGGGGGTGTGTCCCCAGTTGAGGTTGCTAGGGAAGGATTGCAGGTTTGCCAGTCAATCCCTTCTCTCCTATCCCTCATCAGTAACCATCGAAACTTTAAATCATTTTTGGTGTTACCAGCCCAGCACGGCAGAGTAGGAATTTCTAAAAGCAAGCCATAATGTCTGATTCCCTAAGGCTAGCCAACATACTTTCTTTACATTTTATTTCCATTTTATACAAGTGCCAATGTTGCGAGTGAGCTCAGAGCACTGTGTCCTGGGGCACATAGTCTGTCCAGGAGATAATTCAAGGAGGCAGCACACTGCAGGTTTGTTAGGAGAAGCAGAGAGACAGAATCTCTCTGTGGACAGTAAAGCTGCAAATGTTGTAAGCTGAGGTGAGTCTTCTCTCCCTGGGAAATTCTCCACTTGCATGGGAGTTGCTAGGGATCCCTAAGGAAATGTCTTCTCTGTTAGTCTTTAGCATACCTGTGACTTGGATGGGTCTAGCTTTGTTTGTATGATGCTAGCTTATCTTTAGCATGCCTGTGGTTTGGACAGTTAGTCTCCTACTGGCTTGTACATCTGCAATCTTGCTTCCTTCTCCTTTTCCCTGTGCTGTTTCTCATCACCGATAAGCCAAATTTAAATTGAGAGGTGGTTTTTTGTTGTTGTTTTGTTTTTTGTTTTTTCAGTTTAGAAATCCAGTCCTAGGCTACTTGGTCAAACTTGTATTTTAGCTTAACCATAGATCTTAAATAAGTTTTACTCCCAGTATAAGAGCAAAAGGAAAGACTTAGCACACATGCACAGCTTTAACTGAGGCTTGATTCTCAGGGAGCCAATACTGTTCATCCAGTTTTGCAGCCTATTTGCTTTCAGGGTTTCCTTAGCAATATTTACCTTTACTGTGCAACACACTTTTCCTACTTACTACAAAACAATACAAAACAGAGTCTTGTGGTGGAAGTGATCTGTAGACCAAACCTGGACATAAAGTATAGAGGGAATTTGGCAGAATTCAAAATACAACACAAATATGGGCAGATTTCACTTCCAAACCAGACACCAGACATACAGGACAGACAGACAAACAAGCCAGAGGAGAGTTGGAGACCCACCCATGTAGTTCTCAGGTCCAGGTTAAATGTCTAGATTAGATGATCTGTGGTCACCTGCTTGTACCCAGGGGAGGTAGCAATGTGGCACTTAAGAAGTTGCTGGATGAAAAAGATTAAACAGTGAGTTATTGTGATCCGTGGTGGACTGATTTCCAGTAAGGCATATTCTGATAAAAACAGCAGTATGAAGCCAGCAGGTGAGGTGACAAAACTTACAGAATGAAAACCCCTCTAAGAGAACAAATAGCCAGGTAGTATTGGAGATATCAGTAGAGAACGGAAGGGGAGATGGGGGCAGCTAGGCTGGGCTGTTTTCTCGAGCAGGTGATACAATCTGGCCAGGGGTGATTATTTTGGGTCAGTATATATGCTACTCATGGGGAAGGCTTCCTCTGGATGTTACCCCTGTAACTGGCAGTCCCTCTTACATGTCCCAAAAAGTTCCATACCATTATAGGTCAGGGTGTAGTAGTTTATCTCCTGGTGGAATTACAGGATGGTTTTCATTCTCTGATCTGGTCTTTTGCTAAGTGAAGAGGAATCATGTCCCTGTGATTCCTTCCTAGATACTACACTGACCTTTGCTTTTTAAGAAAATATGTTTTTAGGTCTCTGTTAACCGGTTTTTCTCTCAACTATTGTTTTTCCTCAGTTGCTTTCACTGCCACTTTTTAAGATTGATGTCTTCTCAGCATAGCATGCTTTTTAAAGCTATTTTGTTTCTTTGTATTCTATATATTAGTGAAACTATCCAGTAGTTTTCTTGGTGATTTATTTCACTTAGTATTATCATCTCAAATTTCTTCCAAGTTGTTGCAAAAACTCAAGAGTAGAAATCCATTGAATATATTTACCATGCCTTTGTCTAGCTAGTTTAACGCTATAAGTTTAATCACTTTCATCTTTGGTTCATTATTCTCTTGTTCATAAGGAGTTATTGAAATTATTCCAAGGATTGTGCTTCCAAATACTTTTCTAAAGTATATGACAATATGTTGTTGATTTCCCCCACCCCCTAAATCAATAAATACATATCTTGGTGCTTGTTACAGAAAGGAGGAGATGATCACCTGTAATCCTGTCACCCAGAGATTATTTTTGCCATTCAGAGACAAGATAAGAAAAAGAACAGATTATTGAAATGCTTTTGACCTTTAAGTTTGAGTGCTATTTAAGGTACCTTTGAGTTTTGAGAGACTGTGTAAACTCTTGAACAGGTATCTCTTGAGTCTGAAATACAGGAGAGATCAGAGCCGAAGATACAGATTTTTGGGAGTCATTAGCATTTAATGATATTTTCAACCATTGGTGGGAAGGGGAGAGAGAATGTAATTGAGTAAATGAAGAACCTAAAGTAGTACTCAACATTTAAGGAATGGGCAGAGGAAGAATTTCCACTAGAGGGATGGGAGGGAAACCAGAAAATTTAATATCTATAAGAGATAAAAATGAAATTGTCAGAGATAAAAGATAATAAATAATAATTTTATTGAATTTTGCCATAAAGATATCTCACCCAAAGCTTTCCTTGTTCTTTGCAAGCGCAATTATTCATTTCTCTGCACACCTGTTAAATTTAGCAGGATGTCGTGAATACATATATATAGTTCTATTTCCCCTAAAAGAGTAGAGACATGTTTAAGGGTATGGCCCATAAAGGTATAAACTGAGTCATCTTTGAATTGTATTTTATCCTTACAGTTTGCCTCTGAAGTCAGTTAGCCCATGTCTATGCATAGTTACCTGTATGACCTTTAGCAAGTTTCTTAACATTGTTCTGCCTCAGTTCCATTATTTACAATATGTGTAATATGCGATAATAGGATCTACATCATAGAAAATTAAATATTTGTAAGTACAGAAAACAGTGCCTGACTCAGTATGATTTTGTTGGAAGTGAGCCAATGCTGTGACAGTAGTGTTTTTATCCAGTGCCTAGCAATTCATAGATACCGAACATAAAAATTCAACAACCTGTGACTAATACAGTTCCTGTCATGTTAAGTTCTACAAGCATGTAGGGAACATAGTCATGACCAGGCCAGAAGAAAACTGCAGTATGGGCGGACTGAGTTTAGTGCGTGCAACTTTGTTTTATAAAACAAATCTGTAGACATTTTACAGAAGTTCTGTGAGCTTTTAGTTTCTTTTCATGTAGCTGGGAAGGATAAAACTAAGATAAAGAAGATACCTAAGCAGGTAATAATTTTTATAGGTAGAAATAAACTTTGATCTTAACAGGAGAGGTGGATATCAAGCACAAAAGATATTTGACATAAAAGAAACAATTCTACAACTTTGCCCATTCATCCTGGATTTTTTTTTTACAGCTGTAGCATTAAAAGTATCCAGTGATTTCTTAGACTTGAACTCACTGTAGGTTCACACTCATTCAGTTATTTGAACACTTACTACACTGTGTAAATGCTTGCTATGTAGTAGAAACGCCTGGAGTCATCAATAATCGCACGTTAAGATGCTAGTAAAGAGCTGGAGTGTAAATGAGACGGCTGGGGTGAAGCAATGGACTGCATGACGACAGGTAGCAGCTAGTCTGAGACCTCAGGCTGGGGTGGGGGGGAGGCACTTGTGGAATGTATCACTCTAAGCAAGCTTCTGTATATGAGCCAGGAAAGTATGTGACGTGTCCTGTGTGTTCTGGGGCCTAATAAGTGCAGGAGGAGGCTGGATGGGATCTTGTAAAGAGCACTGTGAGTGTCATATCATGCTGGGTCTTGTAGCCATGATGAGGAGTTTCACTTTATTCAGCAGTAAGAAGCAGCAAATAATTTTAAAATAATTTTAAACCATGACTTAATTCCATCTGTGTCTTGAAATCCTTTTTACTGCTATATATCTAGTCATAAAGTTCTTTAATAGATTTAATATGTAAAATAGGAGAAACTGATTTCTTAGCCCTTGAACCATTTGCCAGGAGGCGTTCTTCCCTTAAGAATGCAGCCTTAAATCAGTGTTTAGGTGATGCCCTGGTGGCTTAGTGATTAAACGTGTTGCTCTCTATGGCATAGTCCTTGTAAAGCCTGAGGAGCCAGGTTCAGCCTGGGAGTGGGGAGTGGGGCGGGAACAACCAGCATGAACACTAAATAAATAGACTTCTGCCTGCCTGCCTGCCTACTTGCCTTCATTACTTCCTACTTCCTTCTTCTAAATGAAATAAATAAATCTTTTAAAAAACCAGTGTATGTTCTAGATATCAGAAACTTGAGTTAGAAAAATAGGATAATTTATATGTAAAATGTTCTATTATTCTTTAAACTTCTAAGTCTGAAGTCTTTTTGCCTGACAGAATCAAATTACTGTTACTCACTGAAATGACCGTTGCCGTATCTGAATAAACATGTTCTGAATTGAGCACACAACTTTCTTAGGAATTTGCCTTTTCCCCTTTGTTCCATCTTAAAAATAAAATGACTTTGTATGTCTCTTGGTATATTAAGAGCAGTATTTCTTTTCATTGCAAATGCATTCTCTATTGCATAGTGAATGTCTTGTCATTCTAATCATGAGCAATATCTTGTATTTGAGTTAGTTGTTCAACAAATATTTGAATGCTGTTATGTGCCAGGGATTGTTTTAGGATTTGGGATACATTGTGAGCTAAAGATTCCTACCTTTGAGGAGCTTATATTCCAGTGGAAGGAGGCAGATGACAAATAATAAACATAATTAGTATATTTATTATACTACTAATAAATATAGAGGGTGCTATGAGCTATGACAGTTAATTGAGTGAGGTTGGAGTTTTAAATACTTTTTGTAGTTTTTTAAAATAGTTTTAAATGGGCTTATCCAGTATGGTTTCAGCAAAGACTTGGAAAAGTATGCAGATACCTGGGGCAAGATGAAAGGAACATGCACTACTGAGAAAGACCCAGAGATCATCAGGTACCAGATCTGTTTAAGAAAACATAAAAGAGGTCAATGTGTCTAGAGGGAGGGAACGAGTCCCTCAGCTTTCTAGGAAGATGTTTTAGTCAGTTTTGACAAGTTCACAAGCCAAAATAAATGAATAGGCAAAAAATTTCCATGCAGTGAATGTTCTGCAGATGTAATCTATAAACAGCTAGACTCATGTCTTAACTTGAAGGAGGTAATTCCAAAGAAACGCAGAAGTTTCTCAAATTCATTTCCTAGGGCGGCTAAACAAAGATCTCTTCTGTGCATAGGAAACTAATGTTGGATTATGTGCTTATAAGACCAGGTATTTAGTAAAAATTGAATATTTTTACCATCTAGACTTACAGATCTCCAAGTTAAAAGACAAAAGACTTTGTTTAAAAGCAAAGGTGCCAAATGAACTTGTCTCTTAAGAGGGACCCCTCTTAAGAGGGGTAAAAAGACTGACCTTAGTCAAGGAAACTGCCCTTTAAGAGCAGGTTTGGTTACCTCTCATTTCTTTCGTGTTCAGTAGCTTCAAATCCTTTTAACATTTTTATTTGGTGGACTACATTTTCTGTTCTTTGACTCAGTGAAATTTTCCTTGTGTTAAGTTTTCTTAAGCACACCACTTTCAAAAGGTTCTAATCAGTGACTGATACAGAATATTGCCAACGGTGTGTGTGTATAAATGTTATTTTATTGGTATATATTTAGTATATTATACTGCCATAGATACTGATACTAATATTATATATAAAAATTGATATATTCAGTTTCAGATGCAATGTGCTCTTTATAAAGAACCAGGTTCACTTTATCATAGAGTACCCTTTGTAGTATCTTAAACTTAAAAGGTTTAAGGTGTACACCATAGCAGATCAGCATTAAACTTCTTTCTCATTGATTTATTTCCTGATTTGTCATGGCGTTTCATATTTAATTTTTATCTGTGAATTACTCTTCATTGTTTCTAGTTTAGTTTTCCAGGAGGTTGAAGCTAAGGTCATTAAAAAAATGCTCAAAATATAGGTCTTTGACTTTCCGAAGTAAAACAATCCACTTCTCGCAATCAGAATAAAAAATGTTGCAAATTAATGTAACTGCTACTTAGAAGCACCCTTGAAAAAATTTCTAGGCCTTTTCTCTTCTTCCTCTAGATAGGACCCCATACGATTTACCCCCAAACTTAATTTATCATCTTGTTCTTTAAAGTCAAGTGTCACACCTTTTTAGGCCTCCAGTTCCATTACCATTCTGAGTGAGGTCAAGAGTTCAGCATTTAATATATATTTAATAGCTGCTGAATATTAAAACAAATGGAATGCAAACTTTTTTTTGAGGGAACTTTGATTTACAACATGATATAAGATTAGATGGGCAGATTTATTCATCAAATATATGATAGCACACCATGCCCACCACCAAATTATCAATAGTCTTGGACTGCTGTCCATTAGACCCCTCCCAGGCCAACACCCCTTCTCCTCTGGTAATCTCAGTTCTGTTGTCAGTGTCTAAGGGTTGTTTCGTTTTATCTGTTCCTTTGCTTTGTTTCTTCTCCACATAGGAGTGAGATCTTCTAGTGTTTGTCTTTTTCCTTCTGACTTATTTCACTTGGTGTAATCCCCTCCAGTTTCATTTACATTGTTGAAAATGTCAGGATCTCCTCTTTATTAGGGCCATATACTATTCCAGGGTATTGGGCTGGGCGGGGGCGGGGGTGTTTCTTTGTTATTTTAACCCCTGGCTTGAGTCTTGAAGCTGCATTCATGGACTTTACAAGTTCTGTACCTTAGCCACCTGAGGCACAAGGGTATGCCAGCATCATCTGTGTCCACTCGTGTCGATGGGGAGGACTTAGGTTGTTTCCATTTCGTGGCTATTTAAATAATGGTACAATAATATGGTACAACAATAATAAAAATGGTAAAATGGTACAATAAGAATATCTCCATGAATTAGTGATTTTGAGTTTTTCAGGTAAATATCCAGAGGTGGGATGATGATCATATGAAATTTCCATTCTCAATCTATTTTTAAAAGGGAGAGGAGGAAGAAGAGGAAGAAATATCTTTGCTCATTTTTTTGTTTTTCACCCCGGTCTCAGGTCTTGAACCTATGGGCTCTATGCGTTCTGCATGCCAGCGTCTCAGCCCCCTGCACTACAAGGGCATACCCCATCATCTAACTCAGTTTTTTGAGGACTGTCCATACTGCTTTCCATAATGGTTGCCTCAGTTTATACTCCCACCAACAGTGTAAAAGGGTTCTCTTTTTTTCCTCCTCAACATTTGTTTCCAGTGTTTTGGATAATAACCATTCTCACAGGTGTGAGGTAATATCTCATTGTTAATTTTGATTTTTATTTCCCTAATAAAAGTGAGGAAAAACATCTTTTCATGTGCCCATTGGCCATCTGCATGTCTTCTTTAAAAAAAAAAAAAAAAGTCTATTCAGATCTTCTGCCCACTTTTTGATTAGGTTTGCTTTTCTGATGAGTTTCATGAGTTCTTTATATATTTTTTGTCTTAATAACTTGTCAGATGTGTGGTGTGCAAATATCTTCTCTCATTCAAGAGGGTATCTTTTTGGTTTATTGATAGTTTCTTTCACTGTGTGGAGCTTTTTGTTTTGATGTAGTCCCATTTGTTCATTTTCGTTTTTGCTTCCCTTGCTGCTAGAGTTGAATCCCAAAGACCCCTCTAAAATTGATGTCATGAAACATATTGCCTATATTTTCTTCTGTGTATTTGTCATTTCCGGTCTTATCCAAGTCTCTAATCCATTCTGAAATATTTTTTTGTGGTGTCAGAGAGTGGTCTAGCTTCATTCTTTTGCATGTGGATGTCATATTTTCCCAACACCATTTATTAAAAAGACTTTCCTTTATTGTATACTGTTGGCTCCTTTGTCGTAAATTAACTGACCATGTAAGAGTGAGTCTAATTCAGGTGATTCAGTTCTGTTTTACTTACCTGTGTCTCTGTTATTAGCCAGTACCATGCAGTTTTGATCAGTATTGCTTTGCAATATAGCTCAGTGTCTGAGCATATGATACCTCCAATTTAGTTCTTTTTTTCTTCTCATGATTGTGTTGGATATTTGGGGTATTTTGTTAGTCCATACAAATTTTGAATATTTCTGTTTCCTTGAAAATTGCCAGTGGAATTTTGATGAGAATTGCATTTAGTCTATTTATTGCTTTACATAAGAAGGCCATTCCCAACCAGGAACGTGGAATACCGTCCCTTTAGGTAGTCCTCCATTGCTTTTAACAATGTCTTATATTTTTCACTGTATAGGTCTTTCACCTCCTCTGTTAACTTTATTCCAAGGATTCTTTTTATTTCTACTGAAAATGGATATTTTTCTCCTATCCTATTGTTTGTGTATAAAATGCAACACATTTTTATATATTAATTTTGTAACTTGCTACTTTATTGTTTATTAAACTACTCTTCTTTTTTTTTTTTTTTTAAAGCATTTTTTTAAAAAGAAAATTCCTGGCAGAAACAAAGGTGAGCAGCATAGTCAGGAAGAGAGAGGAGAAAGCAATATGTTATTTTTTATTTTTTTAGTTGTTCACACTGGTTGTTTCCCCCTTGGAAACTTGATCACAGGGGTATGTGGCCCGTCTTCCTTTGGAGGCAATTGAACTAACTGCTACTCCACCAGGGTGAACCTCAATTCTTAATTCTATTAGGTTTTTTTGGTGGAGTCTTCAGGGTTTTTCTGCTTATATTATGTCATCTGCAAATAGTGATAACTTTGCTTGTTTTCCAATTTGGATTCCTTTTATTTCTTCTACTTGCCTAATTAGTCTGGCTAGGACCTGCAATAGGATGTTTATATGATACCTAATAATAGTGGTGCTAAGGGGTGCCCTTTTCTCATTCCTGATCTTAGAAGAAACAGTTTTTCACCATAGAATATGATATCAACTGTGGATTAATCATAAACGGCATTTATTAAATTGAGGTACGTTTCTTCCATCTCAATTTTATGGAGCATTTTTTAAATCAATTGGGTACTGAATTTCATGTAATGCTTTCTCTGCATCTTTTGATATGATCATATGATTTTTTTCCCTTTTTGTTGATGTGGTGTATTACATTCATAGATTTTCCTATGTTGAACCATCATTGCCTCCCTGAAATAATTCCTACTTAGTCATCATTTGATGGATGATCATTTCGATGTATTGTTGAATTTGGTTGGCTAATACATATTGAAGATTTTTACTTATACTCTAAGAAACATCAGAGTTGTTGGTCTGCAACTTTGTATTTTTGTGATTTCTTACTGCTTGTGGAATGTGTGTAATCTTGACCCCATAGAAAGTGTTCGGAAATGTCCCTTGTGTTTCAGTTTTTTGAAAGAGTTTGAGAAGAACAGTATTCATTCTTCTCTGAAGGTTTGGTAAAACTCACTCATCCTGGGCTTTTCTGTTGGGGAGAGTTTTGATTACTTCTTCAGTTTCCTTGCTTGTGATGGGTCGTTCAGGTTTTCTGTTACTTTCTGAGTCAGTGTTGAGAGGCTGTATGATTCTAAGAATATGTGCATGTCCCCTAGGTTGTCCAATTTATTGGCATATAGCTATTCTTAGTAGTCTTTTATGATGCTTTGTATTTCAGGTATTTTACCCTTTCATTTCTAAGTCTAGTTAGCAGGGTTTTCTCTCTTTTTTTCTTAGTAAGCTTGGCCAGAGTTTTTTCAGTTTTGCTTATCTTTTCAAAAACCAGCTTTTGGTTTCATTGATCTTCTGCATTATCTTTTGATTTCTATTTTATTTCTGTTCTAATTCTTATTTCTTTCCACTGATTTTTGGCTTCAATTTTTCTTTTTCTAGTTGCTTTATATACAGGGTTAGAATTTTTTTATTTTTTGCAAATTTTCTTGTTTCTTGAAGTTTTCCTGAATTTCTATAAACTTTCATCTTTGTACTGCTTTTGCTGTATCCCATAAGTTCTGATAGCTCTTATCTTCGTTCTCGTTTGTCTTCAAGTACTTTTTTTTCTCCTTTGCTCTCTTTTATCAAAAGTCACTCAGAAGCAATTGTTTAACTTCCACATATTTTGAGATTTTCCAGCTTTCTTTTTGTGGTTGATTTCTATTTTAATGTCATTGTGGTTGTGGCTAATAACTTGGTTTAATGGTTTAATGGTCAATTTTTGTAACTTTGTTGACACTTGTTTTGATTCCCAGCACATGGTATTCTTAATTTTTATTTTTTTGAAGGGAAGGTACAGGCAGTAAGAAAGGAGAAAGAAGCATGTATTTATTTTATTTAGTTATTTACCTTAGTAGTTACTCCCAGATCTGGGACATGAACCCAGGTCCTTGGAACGCATGTGACCTACACCCAGCCGTAGGCAGTGGACTGAACTACTACTCCACTGGGCACACCCCTATGATCTGTTCTTGAGAATGTTCCATAAGCACTTGAGAAAAATTTTTTTTCTGAATTTTATGGTTGTTGGGTGATGTGTTCTGTAAATGTCTGTTAAACCCATCTGTTCTAATTTTTTTATGTTTCCATGTTAATTTTATACCTGGTTGATATGTCCATTGTTTAAAGTGTGATCTTGAAATCTCTTACTACTACTGTATTGCTGTCAATGCCTCTCTTTAGTTCTGTTAATTGCTTTCTGTATTTTGATGTTCCCTCATTTGGTGCATGTACATTAATAAATGTTATATCTTTTTTTTTTAATTGACCTCTTAATCATTATGTCCCTCTCTTTTGTTACTTGCTTCAATTGGAAGTCTTATTTTATCTGATATAAGTATGGCTGTCTCTTTTTTTAGTTAGGTTTTTCTTTTCTTTTTTTTTTTTTTTTTTTTTTTTTTTTTTTTTTTTTTTTTTTTTTTTTTTTTTTTTTTTTTTTTTTTTTTTTTTTTTTTTTTTTTTTTTTTTTTTTTTTTTTTTTTTTTTTTTTTTTTTTTTTTTTTTTTTTTTTTTTTTTT
>RJWH01001966.1:130141-179287 GCA_004363575.1 Solenodon paradoxus | reverse complement strand
TCTCTATTTGTTGTTCATTTTTTGGTTTTTCACCCCAGACCTGAGTCTCAAATCTGTATGTGGTCCATACACCAGCATCTCAGCTGCCTGAGCCATGTAAGAGCACACTCTCCCACTCTGTTTTTTGATTGGCGAGTTTATTCCGTTAAGCTTTATAGATAATTAACATGTAGCTATTAATTGCCACGTTGCAGAATGTACCTTCGTTCTCTTCTCATGCACTTTGAAAACATTTGCATTGCCTTTTTGGTTTCCCTTTTCATTTAATTCTTTGTCTTCTCTGTGAATTTATGTTTTGTGGTTAGGGTTTACAAATCATGTTCTATGATTATAACCTGTTTTAACTTGAAAGCAAGTTTTTCTTTAGCTCATTCTAACAGGCCGCAATTTTACTCTCCTCACTGTATTTTATATTTTGAGGTCTCGATGCTTCTAAGTAGTCTTCTCATTTTATAGAAATTCTTTTAGTAAAATTTCCTGTAAAGCTAGTTCACTTCTGATGAATTCCTTTCATCTTCGTCTGTAAAGCTATCATTCCTTCATTTCTAAGTGATAATTTAGCAGGAAATAGTATTCTTCATTGGAGATCCTTTTTTTTCTTTGAATATATCATGTCATTCCCTGCTGGCTTGAATGTTTCTGCTAAGAAATCTGCAGTCTTATGGAGACTCCCTTGTATGTAACATGCTTTTCTCCAGCTCTTTTAAGATTCTCTCTTTCTGGCTCAACCTGGTGGAGTAGTCATCTCTCTATCCTTGGATTTTGTCATTTTAAATGACCATGTGTTTTGGTATAGGTCTGTTTGGGTTTCTTTTGTTTGAAACTTTCTTGTTTGAGTTTCCTAGATCTGAATGTCTGCTTCCTTCCTCAGCTTAGGAAAATTTTAGCTGTTGTTTCTTCAAATATGGTTTCTGCCCTCTACTCTCTCTCTCTCTTCTTCTGGAATCCCTATGTTCTTTTCGATGTTTTCCCATAAGTTTCATAGCTATCTTCATTTCTTTTCATTCATTTTTTCTTTGCTGAACTGCTTGGGTTCATTCCACTCCTCATCTTCCAGCTCGCTTATTTGACTAGAGTCTTCTAGCCTACTGTTGGATCTCTCTGGGTTCCTTCTTCAATTCAACTGTTGTGTTTTTAACTCGACTATTGTGTATTTCAGCTCTTTGGATTCTGTTTGGAACTGCCTCATATTTTCTCTGTGTTGTAGTTCTTTTTTTGTTCCTTTATTGTTTTCCTGATTTTAGTGAGTATCATATAAAACCATTGCTTAAAAAATCTTCTGGTAGTTTACTTAATTCTGTTTTATTCAGATTTTTCCCTGGGATTTTGTTTTAGTCCATCACTTTGTTTAGTCCATCCATCACTTTGCATCATTTTTCTTTGTATGCTGTTAATTGTTATGGGTTATGCTCAGTGACTTTTTCTCTTCCCTGATGTAATGACCTTAAAGGTTGCAGAGTATAGGTTTGGGGCATCAGTCTAGAATACTGGGCTTTCTGTTGTTTTGTGGTCTCTGCATCCAGTAAGAATTATTGGAGCTCTAGAGCCAGCACCTTATTGAGACCCAAGAGTCCAGCCTGCAGTGTTGGAGTTGGGGTAGGGAATGCAGAGTCCTCCCAAGAGTCACGCTTATGAATAGCATGGCCCAAGGAGAGAGACTGAGGTGGTAAAGGCTTAGGCTACACCCAGGCCACAGTCCCAACAGAGGCCACTGGTGAGGAGTTGGGAACCTTCTGGCATCCTCAGGAACCTGTTGCAGCAAAGTACACTCTACCTGTGAAACTCAGCCCTCTAGCTAGGCAGCAGCCCCAACAGGAAATGCCATATAATAAGCCTTGAGATCTGGGATTGTACACTCTAGCAGGTAGCAGGCAGATATGCAGAGCTGTTTTCCAGTAATTTCAGGTGGGTATATAGCTGCTGTTTTGCTTGCATCTCTGATGATCCTCCTTGAGAATCCTGAGAAATGGTATGTTCTTTGTAAAAAATCCCTCAGCTATCTGTACTGGAGTTGCAGACCCCAGTGCCTGCCTGTTCCTGTTTGAGCCCACTAACCCACAGAACTGAATCACAAGCTGTTGGTACTAAATGATGGGAGGGTGTGAGGTTTTTCACCCTGGGGCCTTCCTCTAATGTGGTAGGCTTCAGTACCTGCCCCACACAGACAAGGGATCTCTGGAGAGGATACCCATCAGTGTTTCATTTTCAAGGAGGCTATGCTTCTTTCTTATCTTCCGTATGGAAGTTTTTGGTTCAACAAATGAAATTCCTGCAGTCAAGTCTGTATGCATGTCATCTATCCATAATTTTTAAAGTTGATACTGGGACCAAATGGTGCATTACCAGGCCCTAGGGGTAAGGTATTTGTTCAGCTGGGGGACTAGGGGAGAGCATGGAGAGGTTTCAGGCTGGTACAGGATGCGGTATTTAACTGGGACAATTCTGGTCAAATCTGGACATATGGTACCCCATCTGTTGGCTGGCTGTGCTCTCTGTCCTGTGGTCTTTGCTCTCCTACAAGTCAGTTGTTTCTCCAGAGAAAAGTACTTTTTTTCCCCCACACCAGGTTGTACATGCTATGGGTCAGTTCCAAGGTGAGGAAGCATCACTCAGGGTCCAAACCCTTTAGCCCAAGTGAGAGTGTCTGCATCACTGGTCCCTCCCTACAGACCCCAGGGTCTCAATACTGGGTAGTTTGCTGAGATAATTGGCTTCTCCTGTTAATGTAGGTGTGCGTCCTTTCTCTTTGTGGAGATGCTGGTTTCCATTCTTTTTCAAGGCCATGGTTATTAAACGGGTCTAATTTTGTTGTATATTAAGGGTGGAGTGACCTTGAGATCTTAATAATCTTACCATATTGGATTGACCTTCACACCTCATTCTTAAATGTCTTTATTGTGTATCCCAATAACTGAGTTTTAAATATAATTAATATAAAATAGGTAACTATTGAATTATTCTTAATCTATTATATGAACTTGAAAATAATAAATTAGAGTGATTTCTTGTTTACCTTAATATTGCAGAACATTTAAATTTCCAATTAGTTTGACTCCAAGAAAAGTCTTCTCTTTTTTAAGATTTGTCAAATTTTGACTCAGACAGCAATCCTCTGAGGATTACAGCTTCTGGGATTGCCCAGTTTGGATCTGTCTACATTTATACAGAATGTACTTTGTGTACTCTGTTGGCATGAAGATCAGCAGTGGAGGTGTTGCCGTATGCAACTCACACTGTCTTAATAGGAGGGATTTAGCTTTTAAGGACTTACTAGAACATAAAATATTGATCTCAGTTTATCTCATTTTTAATAGTCTCTTGTTTGTGATGAAGTTGTTTATGTGGTTGTACTACTTGACACACGGAAAATATAGTCTCCTGCCGTAGCAGCGTGTGTCATTGTTTTCAGGATATACCTCAAGCTTCACAGCAGAGAAAGCAGGGAGAAAGAAGGAAGTTGTCATTCTTTGCACGGTAAAATCATCAACTTCCATCACCAACTTCTAATTCAAATCGGATTTAATTTGGATGTTCCATTATTCCTTCTTGAAACAATATGTGGTGTTTTATAATTCAAAGTTGCTGCTGTAAACATCTGATGTCTTGAGCCTAGAGCACCAATGTGGTTGACTTTGTGACTTTCGCAAAATGACTTTCTAGAACTTGGAATTGTACCTCTTAATCCTTAAAGTCTTTCAGAAACTACCTCTTAGGAGGTCATCCTCACATTGTCGTTATGGGTCAATGTTTGCTAGTAAAATTCCAGGAATAGGTGATGTGGCATTTTATCGGTTACTATGTTAAAACAAATTTTAAGTAAATGAGTGTGATAAAGTTCTTATCTGACAGAAGGTAGAAAGTGTCAGGTATTTAGGAATAAAGTAGGAGCAGACTGAATTAACCAGAGGTAGAGAAATACTTCAAGACGGGGTCACACAGAGGAATCAAAACCTGGCACATCTAACTGTAATTCCTATATTCCTATATTCCATCTTTGTGTTTGCAATAGAAAGAAAATTGAAAACTTGCTTTCTAATTGAAAACTTGCTTTCTATGTTATAGGGAAGACTGAAATAACCTGTGTAATAGAAATGAGCACCTGAGTGAAATGGCTCATTTTGTTTGTAATTGTTGCAGCATGCCTTCGTGGGTCAGTCAGCACCTCGAGGTGGACCCTGGCCCGAGGACTAGGTTCGCGTTCAAGACCTGTAGCCAGGGGAACAACCAAAATAAATTAATTAATAAGAGTGCTTCCTCCTCCTCTTTTTTCTTACTTTTCTTAAACTGCTTCCTCCTCTCCTTTCCTCTCAAAAAAAAAAAAATTGTCAACAAGCTTGTCGAGTGCTATTTTGTAGCATCTCATACTGGGTATATTTTTCCTTCCTCCCTCTTCCTATAGTTGCTGAAAACCAGATGTGTTGGGTTTAGTCCAAAAGCCACAATTAGAGGGGCTTGTTTCCTTCCGAGGCAGAGGATGACTGTTTCTTTTCCTTAAAAAATGAAGTTAACCATTTTCTATGTCTCTGTTGGAGATATAAACTTGCCTTCATTCCAGTCACTGTTTTATTCTTTAAATAGAGGGAAGCTTGCTTTAAGTACATTGATGTTTTGAAGCAAGAATTGTACCACCTTCTCAAGCTGTTCACTTTTAGATCTTTTATTTTCAGGCAAAAATGCTATCATCAGGACGCTCTCCCCACAGACCCGTGTGTTGTTTTGAGTTCCTTCTGGCATTTCACTTATTTGAGCTGCAGGCTATGCACAGAAAGCTCACAGACGTAATCAGGCTAGAGCCCTCACTCTAGTTCTTAATGGGAAAAAGAACCAGTTTTGACTGTCTGCTAACACCAAGATGCTTTGAAAGCAAGATGGCTGAGATTATCTGGTATTCAAATCAACAGGTCCTCTAGTTCGTACAAGCAATTTTATTCAGATAACCAGTCCCATTTTGCTTGCCCTTTTTCTATATTTTTTACTGTTCTTTTTTCCTAGAATACAAGCCTTGATTTTTCCTCTTTTTCATCTGTGAGATATCAGCATTTTTTTTTCTTTTTTCCTGCCATTCTGACAGATTTCAAAGTATAAGTGTCCTGTCTAGGAAGACTTCAACGTTAAATTTGTTAATGAGATTGCTGTTACTTTTCTCAGCTTTTACCAAGTATCTGACTTTTATTTTGCCGAACTCTGGGCCTTGAAGGATTTCTCAGTGGCTTAGCAGTAATTGGACTAATGAAGACAGTGGCACAGGTAACCGCCTTTGTTTTCTTGTGGCAGAAACATTTTTTTTCCATCTTTACTAAGCATAGGAAGTCTCATTAAATTGAGAAGGCAAATATTGATCATATAAAGAGTAATATGTGAACTGGTTGATTCCTGTTAAGATTTCTGTTTTCACAATTAGCTTGGAAGTGGTGTATTTTTTTAAAGCAGTAACTGCATATTATTAAGAGTAAATGCTAAAACATTTTCTTCCTGAAACAATACCCTAGAAGGAATAAGATATGGTTTGTATTTAGATGCCTCTATGGTGTTCATGTGAGATTATAAGCTATGAGTCATTCTTTAAATTGAAGAAAAGATGTTATTCTGTTGGAAAGCAGGATGAATGTGTGCTCAAATGTAATGTGAGCGTATTGAATTACTTCTCATCCAGTTCCTAAATAAAAGGACCCAAAACATTCCAGTAATAACTTGTCAGTAGCTGTTGGCCATATTTAATTTTCTAAAATTATAGTAAATGGAATGGACCTTCACAACAATTGAGTCTGTAAAGAAGAAAAATCAAAATGCTTAGTATTCCTGTGTGAGTATCAGTTGACCATCTTTTAGAAAATAGAGCCCAGCAAAAATAATCTTGCATATCTTCCAGTAGAAAATGACAGAACTGAGCTAGACAGGTTAGTGGTGATGGCATGCATGAAGCAAATAGTGCTTTATCACCCCCAAATTTGGTTTCATTTAAGTCTAGGAAGCTAAGATTTGAATTTTTATCTACCAGAGTGATTGAGAGCATGAACTTGAGAAGCTGACTGCCCTAAGTTTGGGTTCCAATGCTCAAAGTTTCTGTACGTCAGTTGTCTCATCTCTAGAATAGAGTAGTAAGAGTACTTTCTATTGTTATGGGGATTATATTATTAATATTTGTAAATAGTGCCTTGTAAGCAGTACATGAGCTTGTCAAATAAAAATCTGCTGTAATAATAAATTCTAAAGATGTCTATCTTAAAAATTTCATGAACATTAAATTATTTCCCTCTGTACTTTTATTTTCTTATCTTTCTCAATACACATTGTTTCTTTATATGGTTGTAATTTGTTTAGATGCTGTGTTTATAGAACCATCTAACCAGCGTAAGTATGACTCTTTTCATGGTGAACTTTAAAAAAAAAATCCCCAGACTGATTAATTGTTCTGTATTTGTAAGAAGTAGCCATTCTCTACCACTGCCTCTCTAATTTAGAGCTTAGACTTTAAGTAGCAAATAACTTCACATAAATTAATTTCGTGGAAATAGTAGCAAGCTCCTAACTGTGGATTTTAACAGCTGGGAATCTGCTAACTATAATAAATGCCATGTATACTTAAAAGGGAGGGTGACATGTGGTGTATCTTGTATCATCCCACACTTAGCAAAATAGTTGGAGTGTAGGAATTGGTTGCATTTCATTTGATTTTTCTTCTTCGCCTTATCCTAAGAATCCCCCGGAAATTTTGGAGATTCTATTTCAATAATTTGGGATTCAAGCCCAAGAACATGCATTGTTTTTAAAATTAAATAAATTACCTGTTTTAAAGATATACTATTAAAAAACTTATCAGATTACTTAGTCAAGATTTACTAAGTAGTACTTCACCTGACTTAGTGCCAGCTTTCTCACCAAGAGAATCAAATATTTGACTAGAAAGATAGTCTGCTTTCTGACTCATTTCTATGATATGATTCCTGTTTCCTAATGATAATGATATCAAACAAAAATTCCATTATGTAATGGAATATAGGGAGAGGAAGTAATCCTTCTAGTTACCAGAATAATTAATTCAGAAAGCTTTAAAAATATTTTAATAAAGAATAAAACATTCTTTTAAAACAGTAAACTGCAAATAAGAATCAGTAATTCAGTTCCTTCTGAACATCGATAAAGAAATAAACACCCCAAATTCTGATAATATGTATTGTCTTGGGAGCAGGGATATATACATACTATTTAAGATATCACTGTTTTAGAATTAACAAGTTCACTAAAAGTTTGAGCACTTAAAACTTCTCTTTACAGTTTACATTCTAATCTGTTATCTTTTACTTTTGATAGTTATTCCATAATCTGAACAAATTGGCATTTTTTCATACACTAAGATCATATCCTGTATTCTCATTCTCTCTCCCTCATATCCCCGCCCCACCCCATCCCCTGCCGTGGTCTCCCAGGACTGTGGCGTGCTTGCAGACTGAACCTACACTTCTTGGGTCTCTCCCTTTGTGCCTTTTTGTTCACGCATATGACTCTGGATGAAACCTCTGCATTCCTTCCGTACCCCAACTCCAACCCTATAGACTGGACTCACCGCGCTTGACACAGTGCTTCAACATTCCTAATGAGTGCTGAGATCAACAACTATAAAGGAAGCCCCGCATTCCAGGCTGACCCAGACCTATGCTGTGCAACCTGATACCCTAACATAAGGCCTTTGCATCAGAGAAGCCTTTCCCACAGAAATAAACACAGAATACCAGACAGATTGCAGTGACAGAGAAATATACATGACTTGATGATGGAACTAAATAAAACCTTAAGGGGAAATATTAGTGTAACAGAATTAAGTAAACTACCTGATGAAGACTTTAAAGCAACAGTTTTAATGATACTCATCGAAATCAGAGAAACAATAGAGGAACAATAGGGGAGCTACAACAAAGGTAGAGAACATGTGAGGCATTTCCAAATAGAATTCATGGAACTAAAGAACAACAGAGTTAAAAAACACCATAGAGACTGCCCTGGTAGCCTAGCAGACAAGGCCACCAGACGTAGTCCACACACATCCCAAGGACCCAGGTTCAAGACCCAGAGCCTGGGGGAACAACCAAGATGAATACCCAAGTAAAATGAATAAATGCTTCTTCCTGCTTTCTCCTCTTACCTGCCTACTCGCCCTCATTCCTGCCTGTACCTTTCCGTTTAAAAAAACAACAAAATAATAGAGGGACTCCACAGTAGGCTGGAAGTAACTGTCTGCAACAGCACCCAGAAAACAATAATAAAGTGGCAGTGCAGTTAAATATCAATAATCACCCTAAATGTTGATGGATTGAACTCACCAATCAAAAGGCTGAATGGAAAATAATCATATACCAACCTTTTGCTGAATACAGGAAGTCATTTACATTCAGAAATAAACATTAGGCTCAGAGTCAGTGCTTGGAAGACAGTTCTGCAGTCAAATGAGCACCTGAAAAAGCAGGGACAGCCATACTTCTATCAGATAAAATAGACTTCTATCTAAAGCAGGTAACAAAAGATAGAGTTGGGCATTGCATAATGATTAAGGAGTCAATTCAGCAAGAAGACATAACTTACTAATATTTGCAGCAAATGAAGGAACATCAAAATACATAAAGTAATTAGAACTAAAGAAAAGCATCCACAGCAATTATAATAGTAGGAGACTTCAGTGCCCTACTTACAACAGGTCAACCAGGCAGAAACTTAACAGGGAAGCAAATTCTTTCTTGACGCAGTGATTTCTTTAGTTGTTAGTTGTTTAGCTCTTTAGTTGTTTAGATGATTGGCAGCTGTTAGCACACTTTCTATGATTTGTTTCTGTTGCCTAAGTCTTCACATGGGAAAACATGTATCTCATAGACACAAAGTGATGGCCAATAATAGGCATAAGTTGTCATTGATTTTGGAGTTTGGTGGCATGTGATGGAGGAAAACTTCAGAAACAGAAGCAAGATGGCTGTATGGAGCACCAGAGTCATAATTTTTATTTTTATTTTTAAGATAAATTTGTCTTTAAGTGTGGGATGTTCATCCATTAATGAATTCTGGTTAAGCAGGGGCACCTCTAAAACCCCTTTAGGGTACACAGCTTATTAAAACTGTTAAATGTTCATTTGAGTGGTATATTTTACAGATCTAATTGTGGTCCATGGTGTTTAATCTATTTTAGAAACTGGATGGCTTCTACAGGGAGCCAGGCCTCTGATATAGACAAGATTTTTGGATTCTTCAATGATGGCGCACCCCCCACCAAAAAGCCCAGGTAAATAAGTGAGAGGACTCCGAGGAGCACAGTAAATTATTTAATGGTAGATAACAACAACAAAAAATAACTAACTTACCCAGTATCCTAGTCGTTTTCACTATTTAATGTTGACCTTATAAAAATTGAATCAGTTTTTTTTCATCAAGGTGACAAATGTATGTAATTGTCAAAGCCAATACTCCAAGTCTCATAGTATTTCTCTCCTCAAAACTAATCACTGTTTACTTTTTTATGTTTCTTCTACTATTTTACATCCATATTTTTAAGTACTGTATGTGTACTGCTGTTTGTTCATTTTTGCTTTCATCTACTTCCAGTTACAGAGGATAAGGATTAGGTTTGCTGTCAAGGCTCCTCCCTAGTCTTACCACCTCTGACACACACATCACAGTACTCACAAACTCCCAGCATGTGTCATATCACACTTGGTTAAATCGGTTTTTCATGTATACATTATAAGATGGTATAAATAGTATTCATGGTTGAGCCTGATAATGGGCATGATTACATTTATTGTCTATTTTTTTCCATGTTATTAATCATTGTCTCATTTTCTTGGTTGTTGATTGTTTTGTGTGTACCTATCAATTTATCTTCAAACTGACAGAAGAGTATAAATCCCCCAGATCTGCAGACACGCATCTGGAATTTACTAGTGTGTTTCATGACTTCGTCTTTTTGGACCGTCCTCCCTCTGGACAGTATTCTCCAGACCTGCTGCATTGCCTAGTTTTCCCTTTTTCTTCCCCATCTCCCTACACCAGCCTTTAAGTGTTCCCTAGATTGTCTTTTTTTTTGCTGAACATTAATACCCTCATTTGCTTCTTCCTTAGTAAAGACCCAGAGCAGAACTATCTGTGGAAACATTTGATGATGTCTTTATAAGCTTAGACTTATTCAGTGATTTGACTGAGTGTAGAATTTTAGGAAGGAAATTATTTTTTTATGGTTGCAAAGTCATTGCTTATTCTCTGCTAACATCTAAGTGTTCCTACTAAAATAGCCACTCTATTCTGATTCCCTGTCCTTTGTATTCTTTTTTTTTTTTCTTATTAGAAGCTTGTAAAGATTGTTATTTTGTTTCTAGTAACCTGAAATTTCACAATGACATGTCTTCATATGACTCTAGATATTGCCTGGCTCTTTCAAGCTGGCTTTCAGTATTTCATTTGAAGGAATATTTCTGGTACTACTTCATAATTTCCTTTAGACTTTATTTTCTATTCTGTCTTTGCAGAACTTTTGGTAGTCAGTTGTTGTACCTTCTGGATTAAGTCTCTGATTTTCTTTATATTTCTGTTGTTTTGATTTTATAATTCTGTCTCTTCAGAGATTTTCTCAATTTTATCTTTGAATTTTTTTTGTTGTTGTTCTTCTGGTCTTAATTTCCATAAATATTTTTGTTGGCCCATCCATTCTTCTCAGCAGTCCATTCATGTTGAATAGATGGTATTTAAAAAAATCTATGTGAGGCTGTCTTTGTTTTCTTTTCCATTTTTTCCTCCCTTTATTCTTGTTTCCCTCTTTCTATCCGCTAGTTTAACTGTTTTCTTTCTAACGCTCATGTTGGGTGTTCCCTCAAATATAAGATTATCCTTATTTGTCTGCTCATGTTTAAGATAAAATACTGATAAAACAACTGGAGAATCTCTGTACTTAGGGACTTCACTGGATCTCTAGCATGGACTAGCTCTGCCTCTGAGGAACCCCCCATCTCAGGATCCCAGGGGTCTTCTCTCTTATGCCGACCATTTTCTCCAAGAAAGAAACTTGCAGCTCTGACTGAATGGGGAATGGGGTGCAGACTACCAGTGTCTGGTACTCTTCCCCTGGGGCGGGGAAGGAGGAGGGAAGAGTCATATTTCAAATACAGATATTTACTTAATCTCCCTCCCTGGCTTGTGCATGTGTTCTCAAATACAGAATCTCCTGGTTCAACTTCTCCAGAACTGTGTCTTATAGAGCTGTGCAGCAAACTCTCCTATTTTAGTCTCACCTGTCCCTCCACTTTCAGATGTACCTGGACAATCCCCAGGTTCACAGAGAAATCACCTCTCTGTAGCTTCTAAGTCTTCTGTTGTTTGCAATCATCTCTTTCTATTCTACTTTTCATCAATTTCTTCCTTCCAAAAAAATTACCTTTATTTGGTGATTTTATGAAGGATCAGGAATGAAGCATAGCTTAAATTTTTCCTTTTTTTCTGGAAGTAGGGAAAAGTATATCCTCAAATCTGTACATGTAGGAGGTAAAAATTTCAAACAGTACAGCAATATCCAGTGAAGAGTGCAGTCCTTCTTTTCCCAGCCCCCAGAGTTAAGCACTCTTAAGAGCTCTGGGAACCTTCTTAGGAATTTTCTTCATGCTTTACTCTCTTGAGTTCCTTGAACTGAAATTCATTTTCCATTGTTGGCTTTAATATCCACTCTCAGTCTTTGCCAGTAGACAAAGAGCAGAGGGACTCCATGCTCTTCATGTCTGTGTCACTAATGCACCACAGTGTTTGATGCTTTATAAGTTTTCATGTTTGTTGAATGAGTGGCTGGCGAAGCGGTTGAGCAGGTACTTGTGTAAGTTATTCCCCGCAAAAGTACAGTTCCTTTCTTGGGTTATTCCAAAATGTTGATCCTGCTTCTGTTTTATAACTTGGAGTAAAGATTAAGAACAGCCATTTCTTAGGGAGGGGAGAAACATACTAGCAGCAAAAATTAAAGTGACTAAGCATATTTTACACAGATTTTAATATAGTCTCCAGAATGAAGGGAGATGGGAACCGAAACACAAACGCTTGTACAAATTCTGTCTCACAGAGAAGCTCCAGGTAGACCGCTGTGTTTATCTTCGTAAGAAAGGAATGCTTTCTACTTTTTGTCTCAGCGATAAATAGTTACATCTTTATTTAGATGTATGTGAGACTCCTGTGTTTGCTGTTTCCATGGAAAACTTCTTTTTTTTTAATCGGCCTGAGAATATCTAGCATAAAACCAAAGGCAAATTTGTTCCCATTTTTCGCTATCTGATTCTCAGTTTCAGTCATACTCAATTTTATCTTAGAATGTTCACAAAATTTGGGCTTAAATTTTTTATTGGCTTTCTTGAACCTTCTGTTTTATGTTTCTCAACAGTGGGAATTTTTTTTATTCTTTCAATTCTGCTAATTTAATTTTGGTCTCTTTTTGCTCTGGAATCAAAATAAAACATGTTCTTTTGAAACTTTAATGTTGGCTTAAAATATAATTTAATTAGCAAAACTTTGCTGAACTATTACTGATATAATTGGACCTATTTCTAATACTAGTGGGGTATGTGTATATATATATATATAGTATTTGTATTTTTTCTTTAGTTTACACTGCTCTATGATTTTTAGGATGTTGAATTTGAACCTCAGTAGCTGTACATTTCATACCACACCCTCCACCACAGTTCCATTGCCCTCCACCACCTATTAGCTTCTTTTCTTAGTTGGAGACAACTTTGAAGGAGAAAATTAAATTTTAGATTATTTTTTAAGATGCCTGAAATGGATTTATTACTTTGATTTTTCAACAGGTACTCACACAATATTCTGGTCTGTTTGCTTAAACTTATTTGGAAGACGTGTCAGAAACTGTCATCTTTTTTTGATCGAAGTACCTGATTTATAACATAATGTATGTTTTAGGTCTTCAGGTTCGCACTTCATGGTACTCATTATCTTTGCAACTGTCAAGTTCATGCTGAAAACCATGGTTTTAGATAGTCCTTCCGTGAGCCTCATGTCTGTTGAATATTCCCGATCCTCTCATTTGACTTTTCAGGAAGCTGCTTCCAAGCTTAAAAACGAAGAAGCCTCGGGAACTCGTACTGGTGATCGGAACAGGCATTAGTGCAGCAGTTGCACCTCAGGTTCCAGCTCTGAAATCCTGGAAGGGCCTAATACAAGCCCTGCTAGACGCTGCCATCGACTTTGACCTGCTGGAAGACGAGGAGAGCAGAAAGTTTCAGAAGTGCCTCCATGAGGACAAGAACCTCCTCCACGTTGCCCATGACCTTATCCAGAAACTCTCTCCTGTGAGTGCCCTGTGCCCGCAAGTGCCCTCTGTCACCCCGTGAGTGCCCTGTCCCGTGAGTGCCCTGTCCCCCTGTGAGTGCCCTCTGTCCCCGTGAGTGCCCTCTGTCCCCCTGTGAGTGCCCTCTGTCCCCCTGTGAGTGCCCTCTGTCCCCGTGAGTGCCCTCTGTCCCCCTGTGAGTGCCCTCTATCCCTGTGAGTGCCCTCTGTCCCCCTGTGAGTGCCCTGTCCCCGCAAGTGCCCTCTGTTCCCCCATGAGTGCCCTGTCCCCATGAGTGCCCTCTGTCCCCCAGCACTCAGTTTCCTAGATCGTGACACACACGCCGCACATGTTAGTAGTGTTCGTTTGTAGCTGTGCACTTGTGTAACATTTCGCTATTGCAAAAGGTCGGTTGACACCCTGTTCAGGGCAATTACCTTGATTCATTACAGTGTGCGTTTGGATATGATGATGATGTTGAAGCCTTATATGTACAGAAATATCCCATTATTATCTTGCTTTGAATTCACTTTTTCTATACTCACTATTTTAAAAACTGTGTTCCTTGCTATCCATGTCTAAAAGCTTTAAGAAACCTCAGAAAGATTAACACTTTGTGCATGAGCAACCCTAGTTTTCAATGTTCCTCTTAAAAGCAGTCACTCAAAATATTTGTAAGGAATTTTGTCCTTTTTTTAAGGAAAGGTGAAGGTAAGCAGGCAGGACAGGCAGGAAGAGAGAGGAAGAGGAAGCATCTTATTTATTTTTGTTTAGTTGTACATGTTTGTGGTTCTCCACAACCTGAGAAGTGAACCCAGGTCCTTGAGATGTATGTGAATGGACTTAGACCAGAAGCAGCTGCCCAAACCACTACTCTACCAGAGTGTACTGGCATTCTCTCTTTTATCACACCAAGTTGGATACCAATCCCTGAATATTAAAGGGCCTCTTTGTTTTGCTTGGTCTTAAAATTTCTTTAAAAATCAGGATTCACTTGACATATATTTGGAAATAGTAGAGTAGATGAAACATGTTCTAAATATTAGTAAGTCATGTGCATCTTGAAACAATATGTAACTGCGCACCACCCTAAACACACACACACACACACACACACACACACACACACGTTCTAGGGCCTATAGGAAGAAGAGTCATTAAGGGTTAGCCTAAAAGGCATTTAAAAGTAGTTCCTTCCTGGTTCATGACTCATTGCAGAAACTAAGGACCTTTTACTTCCTCTTTTTACTTCCTTGTCCATAATTGGGACCAATTATTTTTAATCTAGAATGATGGAAAAAAATAGTAGGCTTTAAAGAGTTCGTGGGACCTCTACCTCATACCACATACAAAAATTAACTCAAAACGGATTAAACATCTAAATGTAAAGACTAAAACTAGAAAACTCTTCAAAGGAAACATAGGTTTAAAGCTTCATGACTTTGGATTTAGCAATGGTTCTTTTAAACATGGTACCAGAGCATAAGCAACAGAAGAAAATTAAGATAAACTGTACTTTACCAAAGCTAAAAGCTGTCAAGCTTATGCAAGAACACTGTCAAGAAAGTGAAAAGACCAGAGAATATGAAAAAATGTGAGTGATTCATCTATCTGATAAGGATGTAGTATCTAGAAGATAGAACTCGATCTTAACAATAAAAAAAGCAAATAATCCAATCGAAAATGGCAACAGCTTTGAATAGACATTTCTCCAAGGAAGATACACAGGTGGCCAATAAGCACAAACAGATGCTCAACCCCATTCATCATTAGAAACATGCATATCACTTCTTTCCAGCCGGGACCATCTTCCAGAGATGCCAAAATGAGCAACGCAAAGGAAAAGAGGTGAGGCACCCTCTACGTGTTCTGCAGGCCTTTGAAGAATGCAGATCCACAAGAAAGGTGGTGTTATAAGCATCATGGGGATGGGCACTGTTCCGAAAGGAATGCCCCACGTGTTCCCATGGCACAGCCGAGGAGTCTGCAGTGTTACCCAGCATGCAGTTGGCATTGTTGCGGACGAACAAGTAGAGGGCATGATTCTTGCTGCCAGAGAATTAACGTTCATATTGAGCATGTGAATAAACACTCTTAAGAGTTAAGATAGCTCCTGAAAACGTGAAGAAAATGGCCAGGAAAAGAAGAAAGCCAAAGAGAAAGGTGTTTGGGTTCACCTGAAGTGCCAGCCTGTTGCACCCAGGGAAGAAGTGCATTTTCTGAGAACCATCTGGAAAGGGGCCTGAGCTGCTGGAACCTGTCCCTTAGGGATTCAAGGCGTGATTGCAATCAATCAGTCAATAATAATAATAATAAATAAATAAAAGGACCTGGACTACAAAAAGAAAAATGCAAATCAAATCCAGGTGAGATACCATTTCACACCCACTAGGATGGCGGAATCAAAAAGGTCAGATAAATATTGGTGAGGATGTGGAGAAGTTTGAACCCTCATACCCTACTCGGATTGCCATTTGGCACAGACATTGTGGAAAACAGTCTTGACAGTTCCTCAAACAGTAAGATAGAGTTACCATTTGACTCAACAACTGTACTTCTAGATGTATTATACCCAAGAGAAATTAAAACATATGTCCATACAGGAACTTACAAATGGATGTTTATAGCATTAGTCATAATAGCCAGAAGGCGAAATAATACAAATGTTCTTCAACTGTCAAATGGATATAATGTGATCTATTCATACAATAAAATATTACCTGCCAAGGAAGAGGAATTAAGTACTGATGCATGAACCACCCTTTAAAAATGCTAATTGGGAGCCAGTGACAAAGACCTCATAGTATTTGATGTAATGTTCAGAGTAGGGAAATCTAAAGAGACAGAAAATAGATTAACTATTGCCTAACCCTGAGCATGGGTGGGAGTTCAGGAGGGTGGTAGCTAGAGGAGGGGCCAGCATTCTTTTTGAGGTGATGAAAGTGCTCTGACATTAGCTGTGGTGACAGCTTACCAGCTGCAAACCACTGAATTATACAGTTTGAATAGGTGAGTTGTACATTATGTGAATTATATTTCAGTAAAGCTGTTAAAAATTCAGGTAAAAGGATGGAATGGGTGTGTGATTCAAACACTAATAAATAGAAAGCAAAAATGGCTCTATTAATGTCTAATAAAGTACAGTTAAAGAGAAAAGAAAACATTTTTAATGTCAAAAATGCAAAGTTTGGGTCTTGTAAAAATGTAATTTAAGAATATATAGCTTATAAACTTTAAGGAAAAACTATAAAAGAGATACGTCAGCCAGTTAATTAATAAAAACATTTTTCTTCTGGGAAAAACAAGAGCTTATGGGGGGGAAAAGACTACTATATTAGTACAGAAAGTCTAATCTGTGATTGAAGAAGTCGTATTTCAAACTAGGACGTTCAGTATTGCCACGCCATCCTATTATCTTAGCAGTAGCCATCATTAATCTGCTAAAATGGTCTCCTGGGAACAGAAAGGATGATTTTGTTAGTAGGATTGAAACAACTGATGGAAACTAGTGAGAAGATTTAAAATCAGTTTCACTAACTAAACATATCAAACCGGAGGCACCATTTATAGACGCAGATATATTAGTTACTTCAAGTATAGATGTATATTAATGCCAGTTTCAGTAAATTAGCGATTGTGAAACTTTTTGTTCTTACGACTCCTTTATACTCTTAAAAAATTATTGAGAATCTCCAGTACCTTTTATTTATATAGGTTGAATCTACCAGTATCACTTTATTAATATTTAAGACATGCATTTACAAAATATTAATTCATTTAACATAGCAATAATAAACTTACGTTAGTACCTGAAAAATATTTATGAAAAATAATTGTTTTCCAAAACAAAGATCAATTAGAACCGTAGTACTGTTTCACATTTTCTGCAAATCTCTTTTACGTGTGGATTCTCATTTCTGCTTTATAGTCAGTCTGTGGTACTTGTGTTACTTTGGTTTAAGTATATGAAAAATCAGATCTCATAAATACATCACTGGAAAAGA
The DNA here is from genome assembly GCA_004363575.1 of Solenodon paradoxus. Classification (NCBI taxonomy): domain Eukaryota; kingdom Metazoa; phylum Chordata; class Mammalia; order Eulipotyphla; family Solenodontidae; genus Solenodon; species Solenodon paradoxus. The sequence continues at coordinate 161,986 of RJWH01001966.1, read as the reverse complement.
ATAAAGTATTTTAATAGTCTTTTTAGATAGTGACATTCTGTGTCAGTAGTACACCAAAAACTCAGCAACTGGTGACTTCCTAAAAATTAATAATCAGTTTGGAATCTGAAATCAGATTTCGTCTATTTTAATGGTAAGAGGACTCTGAAACTATTTTTATTCTGTTGTATTAAAATTAATCTATCTTGCATTCCGAATAAATATTTAACCTTTGCGTGTTTTTTGACATCATGCATCGGTTATTTGGAAAATACTGATTCATGAGTCATACATATCTTTCAGATGTTGACACATTTCACTCCACAGTCAAAACACCACCCTCTGCAGTATCTCCACTAGTCCTATCAGCAAGGTATTTGGAAGCTGTCAAGCTCACATTGACAAATAAGTTTTCTAAAGTTGTGATTTGTACTTGAAAAGTCAGGTTTTGTCACTGGCAGCAATGACAGTAATCGTGATTTTCCTTGAAACGATAGGCTCACTTTAGTTTTGCAAAAATCCCTGGGAAAACCCAGATCTGAATAACATTTTCAGTCATTTTTTTTTTTTTTAAGTAAAAATGATGTCTGTTGAAAAAAGGTAACTTGTTCGCTTTCCAACTCCGCAGTCGCACAGGTGTTTGCCTCAGGCAGTCCGGATGCTCCGGCCTGCCGTTGGAGCACATTTCTCCAGTTTCTTCACACGAGCATTGACAGACGTACTCAAGGGCCAAGACTTAATCTTTTAGTCTTTAGTGATTCATTAGGGACGTGCTTAAGTGAAGCTGGCATTTTTCCTTACTGTAAGCCCTTGGTAGTGAGGAACACGATGATCCCTGGCATGGCTTGCTTCCCTTGTTTGGATTCATGCTAAGCACCAGCCAGCTTACTGCCATTACTTTGGCACCGCTAGTGCAGATATCATTGCAGTTTGAAAGATACATCTTGTCTTAATACTGCTCAGAAAATAATTTTGAAAATGTTCTTTTTTTTTTTTTTAAGACTATAACAAAACAGCAGTGGCATCAGGGTTAACTAGCCCTTCTGCCGAGGCAGTTACACAGTAGGCAAGTGACGTTATTGCACATTCAATGCAGACAGCGTGGCTTCGAGACTCAGAAAGACTCTGCCATTTAAATGCAGCAGGCTCCCTGGATAAATCCCTTTGCTTCCCAGAATCTATTTTTTGTGCCTCTAAACCTGAGGTAACACTGCTTATTACTTCATGGGATTTTTCTGAGGAATAAATGAGATAAGTGTGTATAGATGTAATAACCTTGGTGAAAGAGTTAGGAATTCTGTTGTTTTTACTTTATCCAAGCTCAGAAAAATGGAGAGTAATAGGACAAAAGAAAATGAAGTAACTTTGGATCCAGTTCATGAGAGAATGTCCAAAAATTTGTGTGGGAGTTTGGCATTTCCTTTTGACCATGAATCTTTTTTTATTTTCATTCCTTTAGAGACGCCATTGATGAGAAATTATTTTCTAAGGTCATCCTTTTTAAATCTGAGGAAATCGTAGCTACAAAAACCTCTTTCCTTCTTCCTCTCTGGGTTAATATGCAAGCTGTAATAATATTACACATCGGGTTAAAGGGCAGTGACTCATGACATTTATTTCCAGACATGAGCCTTTTGTATTTTTTGTCTTAGAAGAAAGAATATAAATTCCACACCCATAATTACCTGATTGTATGACCTGGGTGGTTTTTTATCTCTACGCCTAATGATTAACTCGGTGTTGGAATATTGTACAACTATGCATGTGAATCAGGGCGAAATATGACAAGTATGTTCCTAAAACCACATATTTATGTAAACATTTTGCTTTTTTGAATAGGTACTGTTGTTTTCACACATTGCCGAAATCAAAGTGTTGTAAAAAGGTTTACACACATTGGGACAACTCATTCCTGCCTGGTCTTTGTCTGCCTCCTTTCCCCACACTTACCCCTCAGAGATCACCATTCTTTCTAGTTTGTTGTTTTGTTTTGGGGTTTTTTTGGTATATTCTTCTTGTATTTCTTTTTAAAAAACAAGTAGGACTATATTCTTCTCACACTACCATCCCCCATGTCAACGTGCAGCACTGTAGACATACTCTTCTACAACTTGTCTGTCTTACTTAACAATGTGTCTGTCCTGCAGAGCTTGCCACACTAGTCTTCTATGCATGGGCACCTGACTTGTTCCCAGTCTTCACTGTTAGGGTGACATAGCTATGACAATTCTGTATGTGCCATTTCATTTGTTTGCAATTGTCTCTATAGCATACACTCCCAGAAATGGGATTACAAGATTATAGGGTAAATAGATAATTTTATAGACATTAAAGAGGCACCATATTTTTGATAACAAATCTAGAAAGTACCTGACATTTTACAGTAGTTGACTTGTTTGTAGTAAAATTCAAAAACTAGGGTTATAAAATACTTCACTGTTTCTCATCAGATTGTTCATTCTGATTAAATTGTATTAGAGTCCTCAGTTGGTTGCCTATGGGCTAATATGTGATATAATTATGCTATTACATGATGGGAATAGGCAAAAATCCTAAAACCTGATGTACATTCTTAGTCCCATAAATGATGGACTGTACCCTCTTACTTAGTACTAGAAAAGAATCTTTGAGACCGCTACCTAATAGTAGCCTGTGGTGGTTCATTTAGGATGGGACCGTGATTGATGGAACCAGATAAACTTCTAGGTGTATCACCACCAGGCAGAGGTACTGTTTCACCTCTGTGCTCTAATTTTTTCTTTTTTCAAAAAATTCTGTTGTGAAAATATTTGCCACTTATTTGGTAGGTAGAATTAAAGAATTGCCCATTTTATAAAATAATTTTGAGAAATTAGGGAAAGAAATTGTCAAATAGAAGTGTGTTTTGTGAATCTGTTTATGGGCTTCCATGGAAACAGATATTTATCTTCTACTAGTAGAAAGATATGCAAAGGAAACCAGGAAAACAGAGAAACTGCTTTGAAGAGAAACAGAAGGAGCTAAAATACCTTCTATTTAGCAGCTAAATGCAATTACCTAGAGTTTCAATGGGAAATACTAGGTTCTTTCAGAACTAATTCTTGCTCTGATGGTACCTAATGAAATGGTATTGCAGGAGCAGATAAGGATCAGATTTTACAGCACATTACATAGTTTCTTTTCCATTTCAAATTCTTTTGTCCCAGTGGCCATTTCGTCTTTTAAATTATAACACCAACTTCCCACCTGAGATTGGCATTATTTTCCCTCATTAGTCTTCAGAGATATTTACACATACTCAAAATGAATCTGGAAAAGCGGTTATTTAAAGGACCACATGTTAAGAAACCGGGTGTCTGTTTAGAGCTGATTCATGTTTGGTATTGTTGACAATTGCAAAATTTGATCACCTTTATTATATACTAAGTATTTTTCCTCGCAGACCTATAAACTAATTGCAGAATTTTGACAGGAAAAAGGCAGACAGGGAGCAGTCAAGCAGTTTTCCTAAATCGATAAACATCTGTGTAAAGCACCGAGGGTTGAAAAAAGAAATGCCAGACAGCACTTAGAGCTGTCTTTTGGTGTTTATTCCCTAGATAAGGCAAGTTTAACAGGAAATATTATTCTCTCCTGAGACCTAACTACCCAGCATTCCTTTAGCTCGAGTAATAATACACATTACCATGACCACTTTCTTCAGCCTATGAAAATGCCCGTTTATAGAGCTTATGCTTGTTTGCATGTGCTGAAATAGTGCTCATCACTTCCTGTGTGCTAGCTATTGTGCTAGGCATCTGGCATGTATCATTCCTTTTCCTTATTTTGACCCTAGGAGGTAAACAGTGTTTAATTCTTGCTTTCAGTACAAAGTATTCTTCAAATACTTTTTTTGCTGTTACACGAATTCAAACAAGTGACTTCACCTGAACACCTAAGATTAATTGTTCTCTCTTAAATTCCTCCCCAGCGTACTAGTAATGTTCGATCCACATTTTTCAAGGACTGTTTATATGAAGTATTTGATGACTTGGAGTCAAAGATGGAAGATTCTGGAAAACAGCTACTTCAGTCAGTTCTCCACCTGATGGAAAATGGAGCCCTGGTATTAACTACAAATTTTGATAACCTCCTAGAACTGTATGCAGCAGATCAGGGAAAACAACTTGAATCACTTGACCTTACTGATGAGAAAAAGGTAAAGAGTAAAGGATTCGTCTCTTTGTCAGCCGATTGGATTTTGTCTTCATAAGAAAAACTATTTTTAGCCATTATCTTTTATAGTAGTGGTATTTATATAGAGCAGAAAGGAAGATTCTTGTCCCTGATTTGGATTGTATTTTTTGTTGTTGTTTAAGATAAATGTACAGATCTTAAAAGTGTTCGGGTCCACAAGTTTTGACAATTCATCCAATTTTAAAGCAAGATTATAGAAAGGTATTTGAACTATAAGACCGCTTTAACACTTGAGAATATCAGATGGATATAATATTGATCAGAGTTCTTTCATATAATATATTCTTTGTAGCATCTGTTAGAAATGTATGGAAACCAATGTCTGAAGAGTAATTTTCAGGCAAAGTAATAGCTAAGTTGAGGTTAATATTCAGTGGAAATTTCAGCAAAAAACTTTTTTTAGTGTCACCCATACTGAAACCATCTTACCATACTATTTGACTTACATTCATCCACGTCAGCTGACAAGATGAAGCTTTATTGGAATGGTCCCTTGAGTTGTCATTTGAAATCTGAACCAATAGGAGATTCTGTAGTTAAACGAACATGAATTTAATTGATGAATATGAAATATGATGAAGCCATAAAAAGCCATTTTCATGTCATAAAATATGAAGTGTTTTCATTGCCATAAAAAATGTCAGAGACATAATGAGTGAAGGAAAACAAACAAACAAAAACAGATTGTAAAATACCAGGACTCAGTTAACCTGCCCTGTATTTTTTTTACGTTTCCTTCAATGTTTTGTTTTCCCAGGAACCTGCCTTTGTGTCCAACTTAGGGTCTAGCTGAAGAAAGTTTGAAAAGACAAGTGATATTGTCTCAGTACTAGTATTCATTGTCTCAGTACTATCTCTGCCAGAGTCGTAGCTGTAATGCCATTCTTGTGATTTTGCTGACCCACATTTTAAAAGGAAATCAAATTTAGAGAGATGGTACCATGAAAACTGATTTTCTGTGGCTGGAATGTTTTCCAGCTGCCACCCCCAGCTTTATAGGACCAGCCTCTTCTCTCATCTCTTAAGTCTCAGCTTAAGTTCAACTCTTCTGACGGTCTCTGATCCTCTCTGCCCCAGCACCCCTCCCGGTCTCTCTCTCTCCACCTACCTACCTCTCAACGTATCTGTCTTTTAAAGGAAGGGTGCAGCAGGAATGAAAGTGAATAGGCAGTCAGGAAGAGAGAGGAAGAAGCATTTTATTTTATTTAGTTGCTTATCTCAGTTCTTCCCCTATCCCCGGGTTGTGAACCTGGGTCCCTGTGAACCTGCGATTTGTGTGAACTGTGCCCGCTGAAGCAGTGGACTTATCTGCAAGGCCACCAGCGTACACTTGACCATTCTATTTAAAGAAGAGACCCACCCTTATTTTTTGTCCATTTTCTTCATATTATCATGGCGTGTTTGTTTTTTGACTGTTTACGGAAATGGCAGCTCCAATTTGGCTGTCCATGCCAGCCTTACACTTACTGTTTGGGAGAGTACCTCGCACATAGCAAGTCCTCAGTAAATATTTTACAATTAGTAAACAACTGAACAAAATTCCAAAATTCATGGCTAGAAATGGTGTTCATTCTATTTCTGATATAATCTCCAAAGATCATGACCAGCATCAGAAGTAAAAGGGCCTACTCAGAGTTAAAGAGATCTGTCAGACTTGCGTTTTCTTCTCTTTTTCATGTTGGAGATTTGAGATTTGCTTTGTATTGTTTAGCCCACGTTAGGAGCAATATTGAAGTATAATGGTTAAAGGCATTGACTGATAGTTAGAATCGGGCCTGGTAATATTCAAATTCTAAACCTCTGTGCCTGTTGACTATTTTTTCTAGTTCATACCTTATTTCTCTATAATATTATAAGATACATTTATACCGTCTCAGGTCCTTGGGAAAATGGAGCCATGGAATCATGATTATTGTTAGCATCATCTAAATGATTATTCTTCACTAGTAACCTTTTAGGTAACTCAGAGGTGACTAAAGTATTTTTTGTTTTGTTTTGTTTTGTTTATCAATTTCTATAAAAGAAACCACACTAAAATGTCATGGTTTAAAACAGCGGACATTTGCCGGTGGTAATGTGAATTGGTGATTTGAGCTGGGCTGTTCTGCCGGGTTTTTCAGGTCACCCACATGGCTGCAGTCATCTGGTGTCTAGACTAACACTGAGTGTTACTGGTGGCCTCACTTGTATTGATGCAGGCAACTGGCTGGACCATGCACCTCTAGCAGGCTGGCCCAGGCTTCTTCACATGGTACATGGACTCCGAAAGCAGCAGAAAAAATAGGACTCATGCCAGCGTGTTTCAGACTTCTGCTCCTGTCACTCAAGCTTGTTAATGCCCAGTTGACTAAAGCAAGCCATGAGTCTAGAGTAAGTGTGAAAGGGACTACAGAAGGGTATGAATACAATGAGGCTTGATATCTTGGGGCTCATTACTGAAACAGTCATCTGTTGCTGTCAGGCATATCACCCGTGGAAAGAGTCCCTATCGTTCTACAAATGATGACAAATGCATTCTAAGTTTTGAGTGTTACTGTCAAAAAAAAAAATCACCAGACTTGCTGCCATCAGTCCTAACAGTCATATCTGAAATTGAAGTTGAGGCCACATTAGAGTTTGCATTCTTGCCTTCTGATATCATGAAGCAGTTATGTGAGAAGCCAGCAGTCTAATCTTCAAAATAGACTCTTGCCCACTGGGGTTCGTAAACTAACACTTAGCCCTGTCATCCTGGTTGAGCTGTGTCTGTTTTCAGGTCCTAGAGTGGGCGCAGGAGAAGCGGAAGCTGAGCGTGTTACACATCCACGGCGTCTACACCAACCCTAGTGGCATTGTCCTTCATCCAGCCGGGTATCAGAACGTGCTCAGGAACACGGAAGTCATGGTGAGTGGTGCTGCTCTTGCTGGTCTCAGGACAGCCTTCCTGGGACACCTCTGAATATACAATGAGTCTTCAAGGGATAGCATTTTATTTTCATTAACTAAAAATTGAAAGGTCAGACATTCTTTCTTAAGCTTCTTAGCTTGTGCGTCTGCATGCCATCTAAGGAAATGTCGGTCATCTCAGGTATCCACCATAGGATTTGCCTTTGTACTTGATTGACAGCCAGCAGATGGCACCCTGTCATTGGCATCATTGTCAAATACAGAGAATACATTACCTTCCTCCATCTTATCAGTTTATTATAGTGCTCATAACCCCCTCTCTGCCAAAAATAATTGATGCAGCTTTTTGCTGACCCATCACTAAGAACATACATTTTTAAGAGACTTTGTATGAACAGTGATGGATTTATTATCTTAAATTACCACTCATTCACACTTACTGCTCAATAGAAAAAAATTTAAAAAGTAGGGTGATAACAAGCAGGTTTTCTTCTTTGGAAAAAGTTTATTCATGCTTTGGGATGCAAGTTTTAAACTTGTTTACACATACAATTTTAAACCTGAAGCACTTCCTGGCCAGTGACATGTAGACATAATTCAACGGCCCCCAACTCTGAGACGAGTTTAGCTGTTTCAAGACTGGGTCATCTAGAATGGTAGTATCTTTACATGATGCAGCAATAGAAAGACCAAGTAAATATATTTTCTAAAACACAAGGGACTATTCTTTCTGACATTCACTGACATTGAGCAATCCTTTAAGCAAAATCATTTCTAACATTTTCATATTTATATATTGTATATGTATACCTATACACACACACATATGTTGATTTTCTAAAGCATTAAGCTTTCTTTGAGCAAATCTGTAGATGGAATTCTCTTCTCTGGTGATCCCATGGTTCAGTCCGTAAGGCAAAAAAGGCAAAGAATGTCCAGAAAATTAAAAGAGTAAGAAATATTGAAAACCTACTCATTGCCTTACAGCCTCTGAGCACAAAGATATAAAAATAAAATACAAGAGCAGTAGACCAATACATACCCAGGGAAACACTGAGTAAGAACGTACCAGAGAATTCAAGGTAAAGATGAAAATTTCAACCAGCAATCAACTTACGGTAATCAACAGGAAGACCAGAACCTTTCATGGGATGTCATCTACCCTAAATCTTAACTCTTGGTTAATTGATCATCACAGTCTGCTAAATGTGCCATTTTGACTGTTGACTTTTTTTAAACATGCCTTATGTGTGTCTTTGTGACATCATTAATATATTGTTTCTTTTCTTGCAAGAGAGAGATTCAGAAACTCTATGAAAACAAGTCATTCCTTTTCCTGGGCTGTGGCTGGACTGTGGATGATACCACTTTCCAAGCCCTTTTCCTGGAGGCCGTCAAGCATAAATCTGACTTGGAACATTTCATGCTGGTCCGGAGAGGAGATGTAGATGAATTCAAGAAACTTCGAGAAAACATGTTGGACAAAGGGATTAAGGTCATCTCTTATGGAAATGAATATGCTGATCTTCCAGAATATTTTAAGAGACTGACATGTGAGATCTCCACAAGGGGTCGATCAGGTAAGATGCATTTTGATATGAGCAGCTCTTCAGCCTTCTAGGCATTTGTTGTGGTTAAACTCATTATCGAGATGAGGCATAAACATAGTCCTAACCAAATGGTGAGAGGAGGTCATGTTTAGGCCTCAAGTTAGACTAAAATGCCTCTTGGATCATAGGAAAGCGACAAAGGCATACCTCCGCAGTTCAGTATGTAAGTAGAAAGAATGACAGAATAGTCATCCTGTTGTGCCCTGGTGACTCAAGCGCTGAGCTGGCTGCTGAGGTGTGGACAAAGTAGAGCCCAAGGACCCAGCTGGGTTTGCGACCTGAGCTGGGGGAACCACCAAAATAAATAAATATAAGTACTTCTCCTCGTCTCCCTTCCTACTTCTCAGCCTCACCTAGTTATCAGTGAAATGCAATTAGAAGTTAATTTCATAACAGAAAAGAATGATAACTGTTTTGACTAAGGCTGTGAAGAAAAAAATATATTTATGTAGTGTTGGTGGGAAGGTAAACTGAGTATAGCTTTTCTGAAGGGGAAATTTGGAATATGCTTAAAATCGTAAAACCTCTGACCCTAAAATCCCATTGGATGCAATTTATCTTAGGATAAATTTCTCCTAAGGAGGTCATGAGGCAGTGGTTGTCGCAGAACTGCACAAAGATGAGTGTATGCGTGGCATCAGGTTGTGTATGATGGCAAGGTATTGGAAGCAACTTAAAATGCTTTAGTTACAGAGGATTCTATAAATATATCCACATCTACTTAATTGGTGAACACAGTGAAGTCAATACAAGGGAAGATGTTTTCATTATCCCAAAAGATGTCATAGATGTGATTGAAAAGCAGGTTGCAAAATGCCGTGATGGTCAGTCCCAGTCATACAGAATTGTAGATGGATTCCATTCATAGATATATGGAATGTTTTACTAAATTAACTATGGTTATTTCTACGTAGGCAGATTTAAGTTGGCTTTAAAAAATTTTTATTTCTATATTAGCATTTTTTTCAATGATTATCTTTATAGATAGGGAAAAAACCTAATGTTTAAGATGATATTTTGAAACTGTTATGGTGTTATTAAAGAAAGAGGTTAGGGCTACAACTCAGCATTTTGCCTTAGGTTTTAAAAAGGGAAAATCAAATAGGGATAAAAGTTTCCCTTTGTTAATCACTCCAGACAAATTACCAGTAACACTATAAAATGTAAACTTTTTGGTATCAGTTAAACTGGAGAATGCTTTCTAAAACCTTACTCTGAATAAAGCCAGGCCCCAGGGGTATGGCCATTCTGACCCACTTACCCAGTTCTAAAGAAACTCCTTTGCATTTCATAGAATATTTTTTTCATTTATAAGTTAATAGGCATTTTTTCATGGTTAATCTGAAGGCGTTTTAGGAACCTGCTAAAGGATAGGTAGTTTAACATATAAGGAACTTTTCCTAAATCTATTACCATTCCCAGATTTCTTTTCTGAATCAGACTGCTTCAGGTGGAATTATCCTATAATGAGAAATACCACAAGGTTTTTATCATCCATAACTAGGATTTGATGGAAAAGATTTGTAAAAGGCATCACCATAACTGAACAAGGAAAACTGTCTACCCTTTCTCCAGAACCCTTGAAAGAAAGCCTTTTGGTTTATCTCTTTCGTGAAAACTATTTAATACTCTTTCTGGGGATATGTTTTCTGCTGTCTGCAGTGTTCCAGTTCCTTCTGCCGTTGTCTGCCTTAGGACTTTAGTTATAGCCCTCCACAACACCAACCTCCACCCCCGCCTGCTCCCCACTGTGGGTCCTTGGACTTCCAGGTTAATAGAACTTACTCAGAGGTCAGGCTGTTTGTTCTTCAGACAAAGGTCAAAGTTTAGGGCTGTAGCATGGAGGCCAGGACTCCAGGTTGTCATACTGAGGGCTAGGGGTCCTGGGTCCAATCAGCCAAAGAGATTGAGTGAGGTAAGGGGTATTGGCGCTGTTAGTCATCCTCAAGCTATGTCCTTCCTCCCAAGTTCCAGGACTAGCTGAGAAAATGCTGCAAGTACATATAGTCGGATAGATGGTTGGCAGATTAGAAAACTCTGGGCCACAGCATAGCCTGGTGGAGCAGCAGTTAGGTCTATCACCTCTGAAGGCGAAAGCCACATATCCCTGGCCTTGAGTCCCCAATCCAGGGGGAAGCAAACAGTATGAACAACTAAATAAAAATGAAATAAAAGATGCTTCTTCCTCCTTTCTCTTCTTTTCTGCCTGCCTACTTGTCTTCATTCCTGCTTGGACTTTAAAAAAAGAAAGAAAGAAAGAAAGAAAAAAACTCCTGACCACAAGAATGCAGAGCTGAGTGGTTTCTAGGTCTCCCAAAGGGATTCTGAGCAAGAAATAGTCCTAGGTTAAGTTGTTACAGACTGGTTAGGCCTTGTGCAATATAGGGGTAGATAAGATTTGAGCAGGGAGTGGTAGAGAGGGTAGATAAGATTCTCATAAGCCAGCCCAAACAGCAGCTTACCAAGCAGCTCTAAAGTCTTGTAGGTCAGCGAGTCCACTGCTTCTGGACCCTGCCCGTCTCACTTTCAGTAGACTTTTGCATTCGACGCTGTTTTCATTAAACAAGGAGTGCATACCCTCGTTCTGCATATTCCTTTTGATCTACATTCCCAGGGAAGATACTAAACTTAAAGTAATAACGCTTCCTGTTATTCTAAATTTTTCCTGGACATTCATCGAGTAGCACAAATTCTTCCTTTATTAGCTGTGTAGGTCTCCTATCAGAGTAGCTTTCCCCAAAGGTATCACTCATTAATGTGCTCTGAACTTTTAGAAATCAAGGATTTTCATTGTGGCCAGGGGACTTTGTTAGAGTGATCAGCTGAGTTTGTGATTTGAAATCTAGCAGAACAGTTTTAAATTAAAAACTTTTTTTTTTTTTTTAAAGGAAAGATACAGGCAGGAATGAAGGGAAGTGGGTAGGCAGGCAGAGAGGGAAGGAAGAAGCATTTTATTTTATTTTATTTAGTTGTTGACATTGGTATTCTTCCCATCCAGAACCCAGGTCCTTGGGATGTACAGGGACTGCATTCCTTCGGAGGTGGCTGGCCTAACCACTACTCCACCAGGACACTCCCATTGTTTATCTTCCTCCTTTCCTCCTCCCTTCCTCCCTTCCTTCTTTCAAGGAAAGATACAGGCAGGCAAGAAGAGGAAGAAGCATCTTTATTTGTATTTAGTTGTTCACATGGGCTGCTTCTCCCTGGCCCTGGGACTTGAATCCAGGAGCATGTGGATTTCTCCTTTTGGAGGCGATTGACCTAACTGCTGCTCCACCAGGCCTCCTCTTACTTCATTTTAAGACAAGTCAAGCTTATTTTCCACTCTTAGTTATATTTTCATTTCTGTAGAAATATACTAATAAGAGATCTTTGGCTATTTTGTTTTAACACAGCATTTTTTGTGTGCCTAGCATTGTGCTGTGATACTCACTTTTGAAAAATCCTTGTTCCGAAAGTTTTTATAAGATCTCTTTACTGTAAACTTATTTCAGAAAAATCAAGTAATGCGGTAAAGAAAACATTCTCTTTTAATTCATTACCATAGTACAAGAAGTTATTTTGGTATATTTCTAATGAAGTTTTCTCTCTGCATTTTTTCCATAATTGTAAACAAAGTCTACATGGAGTTTAGGTACTTTCTTAATTCAGTCATGTATCATACATTTTCTTACACGGCTCCAAGTCTTTGATACCACTTTTTTTTTTTTCCTCTTAAAGAAAAGGTGCAGGAAGGAATGGAGGTGAGCAGAGAAAGGTAGAAAGGAAGAGAGAAGCATTTTTTATGTATTTTATTTAGTTGTTCATCTTGGTTGTTGCCACGAGTCCTGGGACGTGAACCCAGGACCTTGGGATGCATGTGGACAGTGCCCAACTTCTACTCCACAAGGGCTTGATAATACCACTATTTTTAATGACGATTACAGTCCAGTATGGATGTTAGTTTCCTTAATTATTCCCCTGTGATAGGCAATTTCTACCTTTTTTCTAGGTGTTTTTTTTTTTTTTCCTGCTTTAACAACTGTTACAGTGTATGCCATCTTCATCCCTCCTGTTTTTCCTTTTGCTAGTAATTTTGTGGAATGACTAGAGCAAGTATAATTACTAGATCAGGGGACCTGAACATTGTAGTGGTTGGTAAATATCTGTAAGTACTTTCCAAGAGGGGAAAGCCAGTTACTGTTTGAGTGGTCTTTTGTTTATACTCTTACCTGGCAGTACTTCTGACTACTCTACTCCCTGTGTAGTTTGATACTTTTTCCTGCACGATTATCTATCCAAGTCCTGTCCAGTCAAATTTTCTGCAGTGACAGAAATATTCCATAATCTTCACCCTTCAAAACTGTTAACCACAAGCCACATGTGGTTTTAGCACTTGAAATATAGTCAGTGTGACTGAGGAAAAGAATTTTTAAGTTAAGACTAAACAGTACACATGGCTAATGGTACCATATTGAGCAGTGAAGATCTAACCCATTTTCTATTGTGAAAATATCTGCTTTTCACTGTCACTTTACTGAATTTGCTCATTTACATGTTACTCACATACCTGGTCAGATTGAATTTTAACCATTTGGTCTGGTAGACTGTTTAGGGACAGGAGACACTTTGCCCATGTAAAAGGATTATACAGTCTTAATGCATTCAAGGGCCTTGGTGCTTCTACACTGTTTAATACAGTAATAGTGTGCAAATTGATCATTTATTCTCCCTGCCACCTTATCTTCTCTGTCACATGCTCATTACTAAATAATGCCATCCTCAGTAGACCATGTGCTTACCTCTCATCTCCCCTTTGGTTTTCTTTTCACTATTGTTTAAGCTTTCTCATCTAGTATCTGATACTGATGTACATTTTATTTAGCAGGGATGGTGAGAGAAGGTCAGCTAAATGGCTCATCAACAGCACACAGTGAAAGAGGTATGCTATTTCTTTGTCCCTTGGGCTGCAGAGGATGTTTTCCACGGTCTTAAAGATTTTGAGGAATATATTAACCTCTCCCCTACCTGTTAAGGATTCTATATTTTCCTGTCAAATCTAAGACAAGACTCTTAATATCTCTTATGTCTTGCCTTCTGAAGGGTTGACTTAATTATCTGCAGTTACAGATGTATAAATCCATTTTGTGAAACTTGTGTTCTCTTTCTCTCCACAGACTGTAGTACATGAGAGGGCTCGAGGAGTCACGTTTAGACGAAGCTGTAAAGCCCCGCCGTGGACAGTGTTTCACAAGTAAACTTACAAGCCCCAACACTGCTCCTAGGAAGTAGCAAAACCAGAGGTTGAGGGCTGGGGGTGAAGTGGGAGGGAATTGTTGCAGCTTCATCTTCAGGCCAGCTCAAGAGTACCCAAGAACATAGGACCCATGCAGCCCCCCATCCCACCCCAGGCTGGACATGCCTGTGTCCACACAGCGCGTTGCTGTGATATCTTCACTGACTGCAACTCAGCTCTGCATGAAGGAATTGGGACCTAGATGCCATGGCACCATCACGGCCCTTGATGCAGTTTTGTACTCGACTTGGTTTTTCAATTAAGCTTAATGGCTTTTTAAAAATCCGACTTGAAGCTCTAGTTTTCTAGATCTTTTACAGTGTACAGTATTTTACATAACTGAGTTGTATTAAAAGCTTGTTCATTTACTTCCCCGGGCCCTGGCTCTACTTTTAGAGTTGCTTTAGAAGACTACTAACCTGCAAAGGTACTAACAAGTCTTGTTTTTATAACTCAATTTAAATTTTAAAAGTTCTGTTCTTCACCTGATCTCATTCTCAAGACCACCATTTTATTCTTACCAGATTCCTCAGAGCGTTACATCAGTTCCTGCTTTGTTTCCTTTCTTACCGTAAGCCCTGGAAGTATAGTTAGTGTTATATGGGATTTCCGTTTTGAATCTTATATAAAATAACTCCAAGACCTAAAAAGCAATTTATTTATGAAATTTATTCTTATATAAATTATGTATTTCTCTGGGCAGACAGCCTTCACCTTATTGCACTAATAGCACATCTGTGATACCAAGCTACAGAACAAGTCTTAACAAGAGGTTTGTATTCTTCAACGTAGTACTTGTCTACCAGGCACTGAGAGAGGATGAGGAAAAGCCAGGATCCGCTCAGGAGGTGAAGAACCAGGGCAGGGTGGGGGCACTGTGTATACTCTTCTGATAGTTGGTTTTCTCCCAAGAAGGGGAACATGCAAAGCTTACATCTGGATTCTGGGAGTGGGTAAGAGTTGGAAGGCTGAGAAGCCCAATGCAACATTGCAGCTTGACTCCCCTTATTTCAGAGGGAAAGTGGAGATTCATTTTATGCTCATTTGTAACAAATCACTCTGGCCTAGCTGATGTTTGGGTAAACAATGGGAAAGGGGTCATTATCAGAATTAGCAGCAATTAAGAACAGGCCATACACTGCCATAGTGTGGTGAGCATCATCCTGGCACCAGAGACCCGAAAGCTGTGTATCCTTGGAGAGGTGCTTAAGACCCAGAGCTGGCTCTGGAAGTCTCTCAATGTAATGGAGCTGGGATTTCAAACCGCTCATTATACTCAAATGTCCCCATAACCAACTAATTAGCAAAGCTCTGGTGTTGGACCTTCCAATCACTCGTCAAAGCTGTATTACGACCAAGTCTGTAGGCAGAGTGAAGGGAATGCCTGAGGAGAGGGGTTTTTGTGTGTTTTTTTTGGCCTGGGGCGGTGGGAAGAGGGTGGGCAGTGACTAACATGATTAGGCTCTCCATGCAGATGGAGGCTGAGCTCAACAGGAGTGGGGTTAGGAGGAGCTGGAGTCCCTCACTCTGCCTTTGTACTATACAGAAGACAAGTTGCTCACAAACTCTAAAGCACATTCTTGATATGGGAGTAGGGATTTGGGTGGGGGAGTGGTGATTTGGTATTGGGCAAGAGCCTTATTAAGCTTTCATGAGAGAAGCCACCACAGCCTTGGCGTTGAGACTGCGTAGGTCACAGTAGGTCTGTCCAGTGCCCACAAAAACGATGGGTTTGCTTGTGATGTAGGTCATAGAAATAGCAGCTCCCACCTGAAGTGGAGAAAAGGGGTATATACATCAACTCAGGGCCACTTCCTTTCACTTCCTCAGTAACCGCAAGCATTGGAGTCAACATGTCTTACAGTCTTGGCTCCCTTATTAAGTCTCACTTTGTCCCATATCATCCATATTTACCTTGTCATCAATGGTATCAAATTTGGTAAGGACAATGCCATCAATGAGCCGAGGTGTTTGAGCCATAGAATGGTCAGCCAAGGCTCTGTTGAACTTGACCTGGAAAGGAGAAACATGACCTAAGTATAACAAGCACCTCACTGGTCAAAGTGGAGGCTGGAAACAGCAGCAGGCTCTAGCCCTCACCAGCTGGTCCACGGCCTCATTGCCTACTAAGGCCTCCCCCACGAACAGCACCAAGTCGGGTGTG
This sequence comes from Solenodon paradoxus, assembly GCA_004363575.1. Lineage (NCBI taxonomy): Eukaryota > Metazoa > Chordata > Mammalia > Eulipotyphla > Solenodontidae > Solenodon > Solenodon paradoxus. The sequence continues at coordinate 145,857 of RJWH01001966.1, read as the reverse complement.
TTGACAGTAATGAGCTTGGCCAGGGCAGTCATCAGAGGGGCATTGTCTTGCATTCGGCCAGCTGTATCCACCAGCACCACATCGAAGCCTTGGTTACGTGCTAAAGAGAAACAAAGTGGTCAACTCAAAACTACCATGGCATACCCTGGTAGAGGAGCAGTTTGGCCCACCAACTGCAGCCAGCAAGTCTATACAGATCCCAAGAACCCAGGATCCCGGGGATGGGGACAACCAAGAATAACAGCTAATCAAATGAAGTGCTTCCTCCTCCTCTCTCTTCTTGTCTGCCTCTTTCCTTTAAAAAGGAAGGGGATAAAAAAAAAAACCTACCAGTTTCTCATGATTATTTCCAGCTTCTTGGAAAGTTATAGCCCAGCAATATTAAAAGTCTGTTTACTTTCTTGGGTTATGGAATCTGGTTACAAGATAGAGGAAAAAAGCCTATTCTAGGGCACACCCTGATGACTTAGTTAAGTCCACCAGTGTACTTCATATACATCCCAAGAACCCAGGTTCGCATCCCATGGCTGGGGCGAACCACCAAGATGAACAACTAAATAAAATTAGAACACTTGTCTCTCTTCCTGCCTGCATCTTAAAAAAAAAAAAAAAAAAAAAAGCAAAACAGACATACCTATTCTACACTTGACCATCAAGCATGTTCAACAGGGTGGCAAAAGGATAAAGGTGACCAGATTGAGGTTTCTTTGAGCATCTCATTAGCTTTGACTGCAACTATATTACCCAAAAGCTGAGCATGGCAGGTTACTAATCCTGACTTGTTACTGGGCAGAAAAAGTCGGTAGTACAGTAGCCCAGTCCTCTGCAAATTCCAAAGGGTCAGAATCCAGACAAGCCCCATCACTTTCTGTGCACTGTACCAAAAGCAATGGCTTCCATGGCAATGCCGGCAGCATCCTTGCCATAGCCCTTTTCAAATAACTGCACCATGGTGCGGCCACTGTGATTCTCGGGGGGGTGCAGAGCACTCAAACGCCGGGTATGTGTGCGCAGCTGCTCCACAGCCCCTGCACGGAATGTATCGCAGGCAGCAATGAGGACACTGAAGCCATTCTCCAACAGCCAGAAGGAAATCTGCAAAGGAAGCAAAGAAAACCCCTAGAACCACAGGTGCTGACACACATAAAGGGAAGAAATACCAAAAACGGGTTGGGGAACTGCACTGACCTTGGCAAGATTAGTTGACTTCCCCACTCCATTGACACCACAGAAGGTGACCACATAAGGGCGCTGATGACGCTGGGCATCCATGATATCCCGGAGCATGTCTACACGACGCTGTGGCTGCAGAATCTGCACCAAGGATTCCTGAAGAGCTTGTTTGACAGTGGAGGTCACCGCTGAAAGGGAGAAGACAGGACATATCTCTGGAACCCAGGGACTTTACGGCAAGAATGCCCGACACCCTAAGCCATCCTAAGCACTTGACGAGTATAACTCATTTAATTCTAATAATTAAAGTATATAATAAGGATGTGGCTAAGAAATTGCCCAGTCAGATACCTCGAAGTATACTGGAGGTCAGTGTACTTAACTTGGAAAACAGGATACCCTGAACACCTTGAGTTAGGAGATACTTACTGCTGAATGTCCCCATCACCTTCCCTTCCAGCTTGTTGGCCACAGATTCACAGAGCTGCACTGCAATGTCTGCTGCCACATTCTTAGCTGGGAAGGGGCGGGGGGAGACGGTGGGTAAGTGCCAGGTCAACAGTGACTAATCCTCTGGTACTCTAGGTGGCTCTACTCTCTACCTCCTTACCCCCTGAACATGAGTCCCCTGTTCCTCAGAACTTACCAATGAGATGATCACGCATCTTGTCCAGCACAGATTCCATGTCTTCACGACTCAAGCTCTTGGAACCCACAAGGCCCTTCAGCATCCCAAACATGCCACCCAGTGTCCCCTTGGTAGCACTGCAGGCACAGGAGACAACAGATACATAGTGCACTAGCAAGCCTCACCCATGGTGAAGTCACACAAACCAACCACCACCTGAAGTTCCCTACCTAGGTTTGGTGGAGTTTTGAGCAGCCCCTTCATCATCTGAGCTGCTGTAGTCCAGATCCTGAAGCTGCCCCCCAGGCCCAGTCCCTCGAATCTGGAGGGAGAGGAAGAGACGGGATTAGGAACACTAAGGGGTGGAGGTGTGGGGAGATTCAGGATTTACCCTATCTGATGGCTGTGTCTCTGTGATTTGGGAAGTCCCATAGGTCACTCACCCTTTCACTCAAATCAGATTGCCCTCCTAGCCTTTACTTCCTCCCCAATCTCTTATTAATGGTCCCTTCACTATAGCCCATCGCCTCTTACCAAATTGATGTCCTCAGGTGGGGTAACCTCGGGGGCTCCATTGGTGGTGGGAGTGCTATAATCCAAGACTTCCTTGTTAGCACTGCCACCGAGTGCCCACACCCGGGGTGCTTTTTTGCCCTTTTCCTTTGGAGCATCTGACTTCGCTGACTTGCTGCAAAGAGTTGCAGTACAATGGGTTATAGTGGAGAAGTAGAAAAGGAGACATCCACCTAAGAGCCAGAGATAAGAACTTCCTTGCCCCCAACAAGCCTGGGTAAGTTTCATGGCAAAAGTTAGAATGCTCACCTGGACTTCTCCATACCCCTCCCATGCTTCTGAATGAACTCCTCTCGCTTTCTACGTATCAGCTCCTCTTTGGAAAGTTCTACTCCATTCTCAGGCCCCGCTGGGAGACCTGACTTTTCTGCAGGGGCCACTTTGCTGGTAACCAAAGGGCTATCAGAACCTGTTAGGAGAAAACTCACTGGAGAAAAAGGACCAAATCCTGACAAAACAGACAATGGGAAAAAGTCCTCCAAATCCTGAAAAGGAAACTAGGAGCAAACATTGTAGGGTTCGTAAGGACTGAGGATGTTGGTGTGGTGGCATCTGAGGGAGGTATTCAAAGACAACGGGAAGGAGAAGGAACCACTTGGTACTCAGTACCATGTTAACAATTTTTCATGTTCTAGTGTGTCCAACCAGCCCAAACTCACCTTCCTTCTTGGCCCCCTTGTTTTTTTTGTTTTTTGCTTTTTCCTTGGGCTTTTCACCCCGGGTTTCAATCATGGACCTCACAGGTTTCTTGGCCTTTTCAGAATCTTCAAATTTTTTCATGGTAGTGGGAGCACGGATCTTACTGCTCTCCTCTGCTTCACTATGGCAAAAAGAGAAAGGACAAAGTTCAGAGAAGCCTTTCAAAATACAATCTACCACCCTTGAACCAACCTCAGGAAGGAAGGGTTCTCATCAAGTCACAGAAATTGATTTTGGAGAAGGGAGGCCTCTCACCGAAGGAGCCGCAGGAAGTCATTTTGGAAATCAAAAGTACCATTCAATAGACTTAAAGCACTTTGCTGTTGGATCTCTGTGCGATATTTGTCCCGAAACAGCCGGTGCACGTCATCTATCAATTTGTCTACATATGTCAGTGTTAGGATCTTCTGAAAACCAACCTATTAAGGGAAAGAAACAGAGCCAAAAGATCTGTTTACATGCAGGCCCAGTACAGAGGGATGCCAGCTCAACCCACATCTCCAGAGATTGGCTCAGCCACCTGGCAGGTTTCCCTGACCTGCAGGGCAGCCAACCTCCCTGACAGGGCCCAGGAGCTTCTCCACTTTCCTCTTCTCAGTTACTTCACCATATACACTAGGTGTAATTAATCAGGGTTCTCAATAAGGAGGACTATGTTAAGGATGTCATCATTTTCCCTCTAAAATACCCACTTACCACAAACACCAGCTCAAACTGGTTGTCCAGTTTATATTTGAGTGTGAGTGCCTCATGGGTGAAGGAGTTGTTACCTCCTCGTTCCTGAAAAAAGAATACGTCTTCAGAATTCACACTATTCTCATAAAACTGAGACTTGGGCATCTCCCAAGTCTGGTCCTTTCAGACTAGAATCGCATGTTCCCCCCGCCCCTGCCCCCCAAGCCAAACCTCTCCCCCGGACAAGAGGATGCTGGGTCAATGCCCTGAAACATTTCACCGAAGAGAAAAAGGTATACGTTGCGTGGAGGTGGGAAAAGAGGTGAGAGGGAAGGCAAGACACGTGGGACCAGAAGGGGAGTAGCCCTCATGTAAACAATCATCTACTAACAGCTGTACACTAACCGGAGTTGTTAAAAGGCGTTTTTATATTCGTTCCCTCACTCAGTCTTCGAAAAGACAGAAAACTAAGCTGCTGGGGGTTGGGGGTAGGGGGGACGGAGAGAACACTGGGAAGACAGAGGCGCCAAAATCCAGCTAGAGCGCCAGAAAGCGGAGGGAAGTTGGGGGATGGTCCGATGCGGTCGGGAGAAAGTGGAGGCCGGGTGACCAGCGAGCGGTCAGTCTGATGTGGGCAGAGACTGGAAGGGATGCGATCAGTCGGAGGGGCTATCCTTGTCAGAAGACAAGCCCGGAGTTCTAATCCCGCGGGGGCGGTACCTGTAGCAGGACGGAACGAATCAGAGCGTTAACCGGCCCGGTGCAGGAGTCGCTCACGCCCTGGAAGCACCAGAGCACAAGCCCGCCCTTGGAGAAAATGGTGAAGAAGTCGAGCATGGCGGCAGCGGGAAAGGAGCCGAGGCCGGCGCCGGGAACTGAGGCCGCGATCGCCGCCGCTTCCTGCTGAGCCAAGAGCGGGACACGTCACACCAGCGGCCCCGGAAACCCGCAAAGCTGCACTTCCGCTCAGCGCTGCCGGGACCCCCACCGCTGCCCTACCCGGCCAGGGCTCGCGGGACCGACGTAGCCCTCAGGCTGTCCAATGGCGGGTGGGGGCGGGCCCGGAAGGGGCTCTCAGGAAGGACACTGGAAAACAACGGCCTATAACGCTGGGGTGGGGCGGGACTAAGAGGGACAACTGACCAATAGGCGCTCGCCTCAACGTGTTGTGTCGCGGAGCAGTGACGTTAGGGCGGGGGACTGATATTGCCTGATGGTGCTCCTCTCTGAAGCGCCATGCTTCCAAGGTTGCTGCAGCGCAGCTTGTGCCGGGCTGTCTGGGGCCGGGGGCTAGGCACACGCAGAGAAGGCTCTACCTTGGGTAAAATTGAGAGCATCGGAGGGTGGTTCTGGGGTGACTTTCAGGACTCGGGACCCTGGCCCACGCTGGGAAGATAGTGGGTCCTCTGGGAGGAGGGGTCAGTTTCCTGCGGAGCTTGTAGCACCTGGGCAGGTGAATGGAGCCCACGGTAGTCTTTCTCCGGTGACAGATCCCAGGTCGTTCTGTGCCTCGTTTACCATCAGAATAACAGAACCAGACTGATTCCTTGGTCGCACAGATGTGCATTATCACCCGCTCGTGTGCAGGATACTGAGTTCACTGCTGTGGGCCTGAAGGAGGGAAGAAGAGAAAAAGATTCAGTGTATGTCCTGGAGGGACCTGAAGTGTAGCTGGAAAGGGAAAACTTCAAAAGATCAGCTCAAGACTGGAGAATATTTTGCACTGTTAGTTCCTGAAGCTAGTATAATTGTGGAAGCACATGGAACAGGTGGGAACCGAGTTCTGTCTGGCTACAGGAAAGTATGTGCCCCAGGTTCTGGAGAACCCAAGCAAAGGTTAGGGGGAGAAACATATTGTTCTTGTGCAAGAAACTAGTAAAGGCCATTTAAATAGTTTTAGTTGGGCGTAATGGATGGGTAAGTAGAGTGTGGATGGTAAAGTGAACGCAAGTCATAGAATGATTTGAATGTTGCTGAGAAGAGTTTGAACTTTGTGAGACTTGGCGATTTGTGTGTCAGATGTGAAAGACAATGAGACTCATTCAAAACCCATCTTGAACAAACAGTTAGGATATGCCATGCACTTTGGTGGGCTGGAAATTCAGTGGCAAAGAAGGGAGGCATAGTACAGTATGAAGCAATCACAAACTCAAAGTTGCAAAAGAAGGGGTCACAGAACTGAGATCATGTGACAGTAAATTTGACGTAGTCTAGAGAACAGGAAAGGTTTCCCTGAGTAAATAAGCTGAAATGTAGAGGGAAATAAGGAGATAAATAGGCAAAGTAGATGCAGGGTTTTAAAGCAGAGAGAAAAACTATTTGGATTCCATCTGGTGGGAGAAAATAAGGCACCATTGAGAAACTGAAGAGCTGGAGTCAAGGGAGAATAAGATGAATAGGACAGGAGTCAAGATTGTGTAGTTCTCATGAGCCATGTGAAAGATTCTTGACTTTTATCCTTAGTGTAATGGATTGCTATCGGAGGGTTTCAAGCAAGAGGGTGTGTGATTGAATTCATGTTTGGAAAAGATCATTGTGGCTATGATGCAGAAAAGAATGAGAGGCTTTTGTGTTAGTCTAGGTGAGGGGTCATGGTGGTTTGATCTAGTGGCAGAGTGGAAAAAAGGGAAGGGTTGAGATACTTACAAGGCAAAGTTACTAGGATTTGGTAATAGATAGGATATGAATGTAGATTTGCTGGTGGTGACGGAGATCTAAAATAAGGTACCAATCATAGCCTCCATGTTTCAGAGGGTGCTGCATCTTGGGGAATGCCAGGAGCCTGGGACATATAAGTGGAAATGGCAGTGCAGTTGAATATAAGAGCTTGGGGCACAAGGGAGAGAGGTCTGCGATGGATATATATATATGCATATGTATATTTATATACATATGTATATATATATGCATATATGTGTGTATATATGTACACGCATACATGTCATGTGGTCTTACCTAAGGAGAATGTATAGCGTGTTGATTTTAGGAAATTGAATCTTGGGTTGCTTCCTAATTTTAGGAAGCTGGATCTTGCATGGACTTGATACAAGTAAAGGAAGAGAGACTAATGGTCTCATACAGGCACATCAACTGTATGTAAAGCTATGGAATACTGCTGTGTGTGAGTTGGCCGTATGAAAAAGAATAACTAGGGACTACCCTCTCAATGTCAATTTAGCCACCTTTTCTCATGCCTGTCCTCTAACCCCCCCACCACCTGGAGAGGAAATACATGACCCTCTGACCATTACTGCATCTCACAGACTGGGATGGAAAGGTGTCCGAGATTAAGAAGAAGATCCAATCATTCCTTCCTGGAAGTGCCTGGGATCCACTGTATGACACCAGCCACCTGCCCCCTGAACACGCAGATGTGGTGATTGTTGGGGGTGGGGTGCTTGGCCTGTCTGTGGCCTATTGGCTGAAGAGGTTGGAGAAGCAGAAAGGTGCCATTAAGGTGCTGGTGGTGGAACGGGACCACACGGTGAGGCCCGGGTTGGGGAAGGTTATGAATGTGGCACAGACTTGGATTTTATTAAGGACCGTGGGGCAAGGGAATGGGCCTGGGGTGGGGGAAGAAAGACCTCCATCTTTGAAGATCCTAAGGGCAGGGTCTATACTTTGGACCTTGTTGAGAAAAGAACCCTAGGTTCTTCCTCAAAGTGGGCCCTCAGCATAGGTTTTTGCTTTTGAAAGCAAATTTCACAATTTTGCCTCTTGAGATCACAGGTGTGGCCAACAGAGCCTGCATCTAAGCCATACTTAACACAAACAGCTATCTCACCCCCTATCAGTTCCATTTCTTCTGAGGTTCTGTCATTGTTCCTACCTGTCATTGCCAGTTAGCCACAGATTTGCTCTTTGGTCATAGCCCTGTATTTTCCAGTTTGGAGGTCGAATGTTAATCGGCCTTTGGATTTTCGGGCCACTATCATTTTGTACCATTGTTTCCACTGTTTTAGATGACGACCATCTGCTGGTTGGCGTGTGTTCACCTACATCTACTTCTCTTAGGTTATAAACTTGCAAGTAGGACTCCTCTTTACCTTTAGGTGTGTGACTTGCAGCTTCCACGACAGTGTTCTACTCACATGTGTTGAGGTCCTGGTGTCGCTTGTCTTTCCACAGTACTCCCAGGCCTCCACTGGGCTCTCCGTGGGCGGCATTCGACAGCAGTTCTCCTTACCTGTGAACATCCAGCTCTCCCTCTTTTCTGCCAGCTTTCTACGGAATATCAATGTGTGTGCAATGAGGTTTGGGGCTTGGGGTGGTGACCCTTCCTTTCTCCCAGAGACAAGTGGCCTGGCCAGCATAGGGAAGTAAGGGGAAGGAGCAGTTGGGACCCCTGGTTTTTGTCCCCTTTGATTCCCAGAGGAGGGCTTCTCTTTGGTTGAACTACTGAGTCCAGTGAGCTTTTGGAGGGAAAGCCAAGGAAGCCCTCTATTTTTATATTTTTTTAAAGGGAAGGGGAAGCAGGAATGAAGGTGAGCAAGCAGGTAGACAGGAAGAAGCATTTTTATTTAAAAATTTTTAATTTTCATTTGGTTGTTCACACTGGCTGCCCTCTCCTGCTCCCCCGCCCCCGCGAGGCTGGGGATTCACTCCCAGGGCCTTGTGGCCCACTTTGGAAGGACTGACCTCACTGCTGCACCACCAGGGTGCGCCCTCCCTTAATTTTTTTTAAAGAGGAAGCAAGCAGGAATGAAAGCAAGGAGGTAGCAGGAAGGGAGAGACAGAAGAAGCATTTTATTTAGTTGTTCATTTTAGTTGTCCCCACCCCAACCCTTGTCCAGATTGTGAGCCTGGGTCACTGGGTTGTACACGGACAGCTCCCAGCCATGGGCCTAACACCTGAGGCACGGGGACATGCCAACACACTGCTTCCTTTAAGTCCTCTTCTTTGAGAACCTTTTCTCCACAAACAGGAGTACCTGGCCGTAGTCGATGGCCCTTCCCTGGACCTCCAGTTCAACCCCTCAGGTTACCTCTTGCTGGCTTCAGAAAAGGGTGCCGCCGTCATGGAGAGCAATGTGAAGGTGCAGAGGTGGGTGCCGGTATGGCCCTGAACTGCTCTCTGCCCCGACACTAGCTGGGGACAGCCATCCGGAGCGGATAAGCTTAGGTCCTGCCCTAGGAGCTCAGTCTGTCAGGAAGGACTCACGCAGACCCGCTTGCCCTGTGCTAAGCACTTGGCACATGTATGGAGAAAGCACTGCTGCAGTGGCTTCTGAACTGGCCGGATTAAAAGAACCACCAAGCCCCCATCTCAGCCCTAAATTTTCTGACTCTAGGGAGAGGCCCAGGAATTTGCACACTTTTCCTGTAAGGGCCAGAGAGTAAATATTTAAAGCTTGACAGGCCACATGGTCTCTGTTGCAGTCACTCAGCTTTGCAAGTGAAGCACAGCCAGAGACAAAACCCAGAATGAATACCTGACTCATTTACAAGATCAGGCAGCAGGCCAGATCTGGCAAACCCTGCCCCAGGTGATTGTCACAGCCACTCGATACTGGGCATCCTTAACCCTCTTCCAGTGTCTCATTGGTGACACTGGTATTAACTCTAACCACCAGAATATTTCCATTTACATGTGAGGAAACCAAGGCAGGCAGAGCTAGTTGGTGGTGCTGGGGTTTGAAGCAGGCACTTTGGCTTCCAAGTGTGTTCCTTTGTTTTGTACCCCTATTCTGCGTCATGAACCCATGAGTGTGAGTGTGTGTTCTTTTAACTCCTATGTCGTTGCTTTTAGGGGCCCGTGTCCCAGGAAGTTAGTTGTGCCAATGAATAGGACTATTCTCGGTTACTGGAAAGGAACAGAGTGGAGGGACACAGTGACCTTACCTGTTGTAGAAGGACATGGGATCGTTAGGAGGTGATGAGTCAGTGTGGCCAAAGGGATATGAGGGTATAGGAAAGGAAAGGGGTCATACTGAAGGCGCTTGACCAGGAGGCTTAGTCTTTACCCTCAGCAAGTAGGAAAAAGAGGAATTGTGGCAGAGAAGTGGCACGAGTCTCCACTTGTGGAGCTGGAATCTATTTCGCCCTCTCTGCACACTGACCCTCTAATACCAAACACAGACCCACATGTTTCTCTCAGGCAGGAAGGAGCCAAAGTCTGTCTGATGTCTCCTGAGCAGCTTCGGAACAAGTTTCCCTGGATAAACACAGAGGGAGTGGCGTTGGCATCTTATGGTGAGCTTGTTTGCCTGTGGCGATCGGAGGTTGAGAGGTACCTTGAGTTGGAGGTCTCGGCACCCCAAAGCCGAATCAAGGGGTAATGCTTCCCTCTGACCAGCAGGGTATCCTCAGGCCATACCAGCTGTCTGTCCCACAGGATTTGACTCTGGTTAGGCATGACTTTTGCCGACTTACAAGCCCCAGAGAAGAGGGTTTGGAGCACAGAAAATACAATAAAAGACGAAGCTCCTAGTCTCTCATCATGACTCCTTTTCTCATCACAGGGTTGGAGGATGAGGGCTGGTTTGACCCCTGGTGTCTGCTCCAGGGGCTTCGACGCAAGCTCCGGTCCATGGGGGTCCTTTTCTGCCATGGAGAGGTGACACGTGAGTCTGAGGGCCTAGACTTAGTCTCATCTTCACTCACAAGCAAGAGTTTGTGGGAGAAGGGCCTTTTCCCCGAAGACTGGTCCCAAATCCAGCTCCTAACTAGGCTGCTTCAGGTTGCAACATTCCTGTCCTGAGTGTGGCCAAGCCCATCCCGCCCACCCTCTCTGTGTGCTCAGTGTCTGTGAGGAAGGCCCAGCATTGTAGCTTTCTGCCTTTAGGAAGCGAGCAGCGGGACCGCCATCTCCTTCCTCTGCGAGGACTTAAGGCGGCTTTTCTTCTCTCTTCCCTGCAGGTTTCGTCTCTTCATCTGACAGTGTAGGGAGCAGAAATGAGGAAAAGGTGACTTTGCAAAGAATCCATAAAGTCCATGTAAGTTCCTCGTCTAAGTACTTTAACAAAGTAGAGGGACAAGAAAGTTCACGACTGTCATTTTGCTCTGCTACCCACTTCCAGTCTGGGTGAACTAAGGCTCAGGAAGACGATGGTGCCCAGTGTGTGAGCCAGGCCCTGCCTCCCTCCCCTCTGGTGCCTGCAGGTGAAGATGGACCACAGCCTGGAGTACCAGCCTGTGGAATGTGCCATAGTGGTCAACGCGGCAGGGGCCTGGTCTGGGCAAGTCGCAGAGCTGGCTGGTATTGGGGCGGGGCAGCCTGGCACCCTGCAAGGCACCAAGCTGCCTGTGGAGCCGAGGAAAAGGTGACTTCCCTCGGGGCAGCGGAGGAAGTTGGTGAGAGAAGGAACTAAACAACACAAGTTTGTTGAGTGTGTGTGTGGCGGGGTGGGGGGGTGGGGGGTGCTTTCCCCACCATTTCCTAACTCCGTAGTATGGCAGGTATGTGTACCTGTGGCACTGCCCTCAGGGACCAGGCCTGGAGACACCACTCGTCATAGATGCCAGTGGAGCCTACTTCCGCCGGGAAGGATTAGGCAACAACTACCTGGGTGGCTGCAGCCCCACTGAGGTAAGCTGAGTCAGCGGGGTGCTGGGAAGTTGACCTAGACCATTGAGGAGGGAGGCTTTTGTGGAGGCCCAGCCCCTCCTGATTTGACTCGGGATCTCTTCTCCCTCCCCGCCCTCCCACCAACCAAGGACATTGATAAAAGGGGTCAGTGAGGCGTCGGGGTACGTGCGTCCCAAGTGGAAGCCTGTCTCTACTTCTCACCCCAGGAGGAGGAACCGGACCCAGGGAACCTGGAAGTGGACCACAATTTCTTCCAGGACAAGGTGTGGCCCCATTTAGCCCAGAGGGTACCAGCGTTTGAGACTCTTAAGGTATGTAGGCGACGGATGGGATGACTTTGGAGCACCGTGCTCCACAACCACACACACTCCACCTCTTAACTCTGTTGGTCTACGAACCCATTCCATCACCCCCTCCACGGCTGGTTGGAGCTGCGTGCTGACCCCTGGTGAGGAGTGACGGGGAGTGTGACCCCAGCATCCTGTGCCCTCGCAGGTTCGGAGCGCTTGGGCTGGCTACTACGACTACAACACCTTTGACCAGAACGGCGTGGTGGGTCCCCACCCACTGGTCACGAACATGTACTTTGCAACAGGCTTCAGTGGCCACGGGCTCCAGCAGGCCCCTGCTGTGGGACGGGCTGTGGCAGAGATTATGCTGGAGGGCCATTTCCAGACCATCGACCTGAGCCCCTTCCTCTTCAGCCGCTTCTTCTTGGGAGAGAAGGTCCAGGAGCAAAATATCATTTAAGCCTGTCAGTGCTTCACTGCGCCTGCCCCCATCCACCACCCAGCCGATGCCCTGTCTGCTCCACCAGCTCCCCTCTTCCAGGTCCTCCTGCCCCATATGGCTGGACAGGAGTGGACTGCCGGCTCTGAGGTTTGCCAGGTTGACAGAGTGATGGGCAGGTTGGCTCGGACCTGGGGTCGATCCCTGACCCAGGCTGGACAGAACACCTTGGGTCCTGAGGGCTGTGGCCAGGACTGGCTCCTTGCCAGTATTGACCCCATAGATGGCCTCTGCCCCGGGACAGTCTGGCCCAGATTTCTGGACTTGTCTGCGTACCTTGTTTATCAATCAATAAATGTAATTAACCCCTCCCTTCTCGACTTCTGTCCTTTACATTTTCATCTCACAGCAGTTGATTTCAAAGCACCCCACTAACCTTGGATACCAGGCTGGAGGGAGCATAGCCTTTTCTTCCAGGAGTGTTAGGTCCTAGCTGTCAAGCCTCCCATTTGCAAGCTGGTGCCTCCCTTTTCCTAGTCCCTGTGGGGGTTTGCTTGTAGACAAGAAGGGATGGGATCATTGATCAATATTAATTAACTCCAACTCTTGGTCAGGCCCAGGGCTACATATTAGAGACACCCTAGTAGACAAAGCACATAGAGATAGTCCCTGACTTACAACACGTCCGCCCAGGAATTTTTGACTTTAGGATGGTGGCCATGCTTCAAAATTTGCCTTTTGATCTTTCCCTACGATAGTGACAGGCTCTACCTGGATGCTGGGTGTCCCACCAGCCAGGCGAGTACATGTTTAAACAACTGGGACCCTACAGTGTTGCCAGCAGTTTTGGGATATTTTGTTTTGTGTGAGATACTTTATTGCAAACTAGGCTGTGTGTTAGATGATTCTAACTGTCAGCTCTTGGGAGTGTTCTACACATTTGAAGTAGGCGAGGCTAAGCTATGATGCAAAGTAGGTTAGGTGTATTAAAGGGTTGTTTTTTTTTTTTTTTGTCAGAAAGAAGCATTTTTATTTTCTTTCCATTTAGTTGTTTACACTTCTTGTTCCCACCCCAACTCCCCAGACCTAGGACTCAAACCCAGGGGTATGTGGCTTGCATCCTTCAGAAGAGATTGACTTAACCATTGCTCCACTGCCCTAACCCGCTGCTTTAGGGCGTGCCTAAAGGGCATTTTTGACTTATGTTCAACTTGGGATTATCGGGACATAGCCCCAATGATGGGGGAAGGTCTATCTGTCCCCTTTACTTCTGTGCTGCCCTCCCCAACGTCAGTGGAGTGCAGGTCCCTGCAGTGCAGGGAGTCGGCCCCAGACATCTCATCCCAGCTGGGGTTTTGCCATGCAGCTTCCTGGGGAAGCTGACCTGAGCCGAATCTAAAAATACTGAGCAGGCCAACAAAGTGAGGGGGTGGCAGGAGGAGAGCGAGAAGAAGGTGACTTCAGGCCCAGGGAAAGCCACAAAGGTCCAGGGGCAGGAATTAGCAAGGTTCCAGGGACTCCAAGTGACTTGTCCTGGCTAGATCATGGGAGTGGAGGAGGAATGGTGAGAAGAAGTAGGGACCAGCCAGAGAGCCATGCTGTGGAGGTTGGATTTTGTCCTGTGGGCAGGGGGCCATCGAAGGGTTTTCAATAAGGAAGTAACGATCAGATTTTCCTTTTAGAAAAGTCACTCTAGCCCTTGGACATTAGTGGAGAATAGGGCAGGGAGTGGGGGCAAGTGGCGGTGGGGTTCATTGATGAACTTTTTGGTAATTTGTGGTGGGCCAAGTATGTTATCATGTATCCGAGGAATGGGAAACCTGCACATAGGGGTTTATATTAATTTGTAAAGCAAAGTTACCTCAATAAATAGTAAAAGTTTTAAAATATATTTTTTAAAAAAGGAAGGAAAATTCACTCTGGCTGCTTCATGGGAGAACAGATAGCCAAGTCAAGCCAGAAAGGCAGATGGGAGGCTGTTGCTGGGGTCCACGGGGCAGAGACCGTGGCAGCTTGCACTGTCCTGATGAGAAGCACGTGGATCCAAGGGATGACGGTAGCAAGACATAGGTCAAGCAAGACTCCCCGGTTTGGGGCTGGATAAATGGATGAATGTCATACCTTTCACAGAGGTAAGGAACAGCACGGAGAGGCAGTGTGGGAACAAAATAAGGGGTAGAGTCTGGGACATGTTGAGCTACAGGCACCATGGCCATTGGTAGAGATGCTGAAGGGGTTGAATTGTTGAGTGGGCCTGGGGCTACAAGTAGAGGTGTGGACAGCATGGAAAGGGTGGCAGAGGGTCCCACTGACATTTATGGGGTGAACCAAAGATGAGGCTAGAGAGTCGGGAGAGTAGAGTCACAGGAGCCAAGAAGGGTGGGTAAAAATGCACATGCATCGGCTGGCTTTGGGACTGCTGTCTGTGGAGACGTCAGGAAGAGTAGTTCTAGTGGGGTTTGAGCTGTGGACAGTGGTTCGCAAGGGAGAAGTGAACGGGGGTAGAGGCAGCTAGTAAAACCCCCACTCCCCCACAAGGTGGCCTTTGGGGAAAAGACTGAAAGGTAAGAGACAAGGGGGGATTCACTGCCAGTGAGGTGACAGAATCCTCTTCAGGGAGGGACAAGCCAGGACTAGTGAGGTGAACTGAATAGGATGAGCCACTGGAAGGGGGCTGAAAGACAGGAAGGAACTGCGGGGAACATTTGCATTAAGCCCGCTTTGGTGCCCAATACTCACTCCCCTCCCTTCAGTACAGACACTCCCGTCTGTGAGTCAGAAGGAACATGATCTTCTGACATGTCACCCAGAAGTTGCTTCCTTCAAGACAACAAATGCTGTTCTTTTCAAGAATCATGATGGCACACCCGGGTGGCTCAGGTGTTAAGTTTGTGACTCCCACATAGGCCCTGGGAACCAAGGATCAGGGTTCTGACCTGGGGCCCGGGGGAGCAACCAAAATGAACAAATAGATCAATAAAATACTTCTTCCTCTCTCTTCTTGCCTATTTGCCTTCATTCCTCCTGCTTCCTTCCTCTTTAAGGAAACAAAGAGGCATGAATGAATCTTCTCGTAGGTTCAGGCAAGCATGTAGGGCATCCTGTCTTCCCTGTTGAACTGCGCAGGGGACAGGAACCAAGCCTTCTCTCTTTGTGCCACCACCTAGCTGTCACCATCAAGAAGAGAGTACTGTTTCTTCTGTGGTGAACCAAGCCGAGGACATGCTATATGTTCCAAAAGCACCCTCCTGGGTGCTTTAAAATGCTCCTCAGCATCTGCAGTGGTAAAGGAATCCCTTCCCTTGAACATAGGGCTGGCCAGTTAGCTCCTGCAGGAGAGCAGTGAGGCCCTCTGAGGACTGCCCGCTGTGGAGCAGCTTCAGCCAGACACGCATCGCCAGGGCTCTGACTTCACAGCTGTGCACCCTCTCCTGCACTGCAGGAGTGTGTCCTGTGGAAAAGTTCAATCTTCAAGCCTCATTTTTCTCTGTGTGTGTGTGTGTAAACTGGGCTGACCACATGTACTGTTTTAAAAGGGACAGTACCTTTTTTTCCCACTTCCTCACTGTCCCATTGTTTTAATATGTCGATTTCATACTGTTTTTAATAAACCAGGGCCGTCTTTAAGGTAAGGCAAAAGAAGTGCTGAGTTGCCCTGGGCTCAGTCTGTTGAGGGGACCCAAAAGTAGCTAACCCCGCCCCGCCCCCGCC